>BGPR01010790.1:0-51052 GCA_013235015.1 Araneus ventricosus
CCCATCCAATCGCCGCTACTGTCTTGAGTTGTCAATTAATATAATGTACAATCTTTTCTCAGATAGTATTTCTCTGTTGAAAAACGAAATTAGATTTATTTCCTAACGATCCACTAAGTGTTGAGAGATCATTTGGATCCTGGGTATAAGCTGGATTCTTATTAATGATTATTCGCGTCTAAAATAAATATTTTAGGTTTTCAATCCTCTTTTACACTCATTTGCTCTCTTCATAAAAGTTTAAGTCTATCTTTAAGGATGGAATTTTATCATGAATTATAGATTTTAGTATTTTGTTCACCCAATCGCGGATCGATTAGATTATCCAATTACAAAACTTTGGCAGATGTTTGATAATCTCATGCCAGTATCAATATAGTTTTAACATTAAGCTATAGTCACAATCATGAGACAAGTTAAACTTCTTCAGGTTTATTCACTCTATGTATAATTTTCCCAAATGTTAAGTTGCAGTGCGTTACA
The DNA here is from genome assembly GCA_013235015.1 of Araneus ventricosus. Lineage (NCBI taxonomy): Eukaryota > Metazoa > Arthropoda > Arachnida > Araneae > Araneidae > Araneus > Araneus ventricosus. Next base: position 484 of record BGPR01010790.1, read on the forward strand.
GTTTCAGTTTTTAAATTCTTTGGAAATATATACAGTAGAGTCTCCCTACAACGAAGTCTCCCTACAGCGAATTTCTCCCTATAACGAAATTTTTAATCGGAATGTTAAATAACATTCAAAATATTCTCCATATAACAAAGTGGATGTCTCCCGATAAGGAATTTTTTCATGCCTTTATCTTTTCGACTTTTGTCATTTTTGAAGAAAGTTGCTAATTTCTGTGCAAACAAATCGCTCACACGTGCCTGTTTCTGGAACCACTCGCATTGTTCATTCCAGCGATAACACATAACAATAGAATGCTATGTGAAGGGTAATGCAGTGGTGGGGACCTGGGTTTCTACAGAGGGAGAGACATTTCTACGGGTCAAGATTCCAAGAATTGGGGTGGAGTGGGGTTGGAAACAGCAAATGGATGTGACAATACGCATTTTATGTTTATCTATACTAGTACATATTATTCTCTAAATTGGTGAATTGTCTTCACTTTTGAGCATTTTATTTATACAATAAAAATTAGTATAATTTTAACAAATTTTTAATAAATATTACTTCATTTTTAATTGAAAATCATAATTAAATATTTTTGAACTTATCGCACATACTAAAAGGTTTGTAACATTTACTTAAATAACTGCAAAAATCTCTAATCTCCGTATAACGAAATTTTCTCTATAGCGAATTTTTCAACTGGAACCAAGCGACTTCGTTATAGAGAGATTCCACTGTATTTAACTTTTTAATCTTCGAAGATATTGTTTTTGAATTAATTTCATTAAGATTATTTTTTTAGACATTGATTTTTTTCTAAACGGATTGTATTTATTATAATCATAGAAAGTAATGACGAACTTGGATATGACCGTCACGTCTTGTTTTCAGAAATTAATTGGCATCAATATTTCGAAACATCGAAAGAGTAATTTGACGGTCATTTCGTTCCCTTCTTTGACAAAGTCATAAATGGTTCGATCGACTGTAGCGATATACTGAGCTCCATAAATTTCGCTGTGCCTGCCAGATCTTTGAGGAACCAAATTTCTTTTCCTAATGTTTATTCGAGCTTTAATAATGTTAACAGGTTCCTTTTTCATAAATTTTATAGAACTTTTAGCAGTAAATCTGATGAACTTGACATTTATTATATGACTCCTTTTTCTTTAAATCGAATTGTTTGCAACTTTTAAATACATGACATGATTTATTTTGCTTTTTTACGCTTGACTGTGCTTAATTTTTAAGATTTTTATGTTTTCTTCTTCAAACCCTAATGTGTTTTTTCAGGATCTTCTGCTTGTGTATATTTAACTTTTTAATCCTTGCTTTTATTTAATGGGTTTTTTATTTAATGTTTTAAATTTTAAAAAAAAATGTGTATGTATTTTTATGATTTTAATGTGACGGTATACTTTCATGAACTTTTGGATTCTTAGTGTGTCTTTTAATGCTTTTGTGATTACGTGTCTTCGTTTTAAATCATTTATGCGTCTACATTCTTATAATTATTATGGATTTGTGCTTTGAACTTTTGTATTCTTTGGTTTCAGTGTCTTTATGATTCATTCTTTGTGGCTAGGGTTCTTTGTGGTTGTATGTTTTTATCCATTGCACTCTGTAAATGGAGTTACCTCTGTAGTGTGCTTTCCTTTAAATAAATAAATAAATTTATTAAAAATAGGTCGCCAATTTTGTCATGTCATAATATATTAAAAATTAATTTCCACTGCAAAACGTAATTACCATTTGCAAGACATTTATTACCATCTTTGACGATAAAATAAATTAGTTGTTTAGGCATTATTATAAAAAATCGTGTTTCGTTATTTTGAAGTCTACTTTCCATGGGCTTCCGATAATAGTACATTCTTGCATCTATTTATCACTCTGAATCGATGCAAATTAAATATCGATACAATCAGCATGTCTAATTCTTGCATCGATTTATCGCTCTGAATCGATACAAATTAATTGTCAATAAAACCAGCATATCTAAAGTATGAGTTTACATTTATATTATATTATCCCAAATCTTTCTGTAACGCTCACGTGGTTTGTGGTTTGGCTACGTGCCAGATATTCAGACCAGACAGCCTGTCCACAAATTAGCATACACACAGGATACTGTTTTGATTCTTTTTTGTGATGATTTAATATCAAATAGGAGTTATGATAGGTTTTTTGCTGATTTTAGCAGTTTCTTTTCTTCTTTTTATTTTATGCGGATTCATTGATGAGGATTTAATATCAAATAAGATTTATGCCAGAATTAATTTTTTCCCTAGTATAATCTTTTAGCATTTTTTTAGTTTTTTTTTCTCTGTGTGTTTAGGAAATAAGAATCTATATGCTAAATTATAGATCTTGAACTTATCCAGAGGACGGTCGTAATTGCTGTTTGACAGGTTGTTTTTTTTAAATGAGTTAAGAAGTTTCTTTTCTTCTTTTTATTTTACATTGCTTCATCGCTGCGGATATCAGATAGGAGTTATTTATTTTCCAAAATCTTCCAGTATCTTTTCTATTTGTTTATTTTGTGTATTTTCCCCTCTTTTTGCTAAATTGCCCCATTGGTCTGCGTCATTCTCAAATAGAACGAATAAGATTTCTGTTATGGTGTCAAAAAACTCAGACAGCTTTTTTCTATGCATAAATATGCTGACTTTATCGGTTTTCCCTTTTTTATTATAATTTTTTTCATTTCTGAAGTAGTCCGCTAATATGCACGAGATTTTTTACAACAACTTTTGTTACTAAATCTCTGACGATCAGATCTCAGATATTGTTGGCGGGTTAAAAGCCTGTTTAAAACGGGTACCAATCTTCTAGTTAAGAATAATAAACTAACTGTATATAATAAATGGTACATGATTATTTTAAAAGATGACATTAAAAATTAATTCCTAGAATTGATAGTTTAAATCTTACGATGATGACACGAGAAAGTTTGGAGACCTGTCTACGTAATTATTCTTGTACATGTTTTATTCTACATTTTTCTCTTGTTCCAAAAGACCATTCCATTCGAAGTTGTTGCTAGGCGAGTTTCCTCTGCGTGCCCCATCTGAACCATGCCCAGGACATCAGGAGCAAGGTTAAGAGTGCAGTCTCCCCCTTCACCCAACAGCAGAATTCTTTCGGCACGCATATAAGAGAAAAAAAAAATAGAACAATTTTCTTTCGAAATTCAAGGTCTATCTTTATTGTCCTTGGAAGAATAAAAGTAGAAATTCCACGAAGTAGTTTTGAATATGAATAGTTTTCCTGTCTTCTGGAAGATTGTTTGATTTTTTTTAAGTAAACTGATGTGGTTATGCAACTTGTTGGATTTACAAGTAATTTTGAATTTGCAAAAAGAGGTCGATTTTATTTCTGTGAATTCAAATTTTTATGAGCTCGTAAGCATTCTTGTAAAGAAGTGTAATCAAAGGATTTAAAATAAAGGCACCATTTGAAATAATCCGTTCTTAGTTTATGAATTTCTTTTTATATATTAACACACTTAATTAGAGAGATTTCTTGATTTCAGTGGGTTTTGTTCCTAATTATAAAAATTGATGAAATTGATAGAAATAATTAGAATTCTTTCAAAATATTATGATGTATTTCATCATAGCATAAAGAATCGTGGAACCTTCTTTATCAAAAATAATATATTTATTGGACATTTTCCACAGCACAAACATGTAAAACAAACACATACATTTACAATACAAACGTTACGTCACTCACTGACATCGAATTCCATGTTCAATTCATTATTCTTTTCCTTTGCTAGGCAACGTTAGCAAAAGACAAAAAAAATTGAACATTGAATTCTATGTCAGTGAGTGATGTAAGTGTTATGTGCTTTGATTTACATATAATAATAGAAATATAAATTAAAAGGTGAAAAGTATAAATACGAAACAGAAGATTTAAACAAAAAAACGATAACAATACACCTTTTTGCGTGCTCAACGCAACAGCATCAAGTGATTGCATAAAGAAAAAATTACAACAATTAATGTTTAGAACACATAAAATAGAATTTAGAATTTAAAAGAGATTATTCAAAATGGAAGGGATGGATAAGTACCCGAATGACTAACTTTTTCAAAGACCACTTGCCATTGGAGTTCTGAAATGGACAAAATTTTCTGTCAAGGGTAAGATTAGAAATCAAAAGTATACCCCTTGCTTTGTTTCACATGTTTGTGCTGTGGAAAATGTCTAATAAATATATTATTTTTGATAAAGAAGGATCCACGATTCTTCATGTTATGCTGAAATACATCACAGTCTTTTAATGGAGGTTCCACCGAGATATTTTGGTTATGAGGAGTGCATTTTACGAATTCCATAATGCTGGTCTCCTTTGCCAATAGAGATGCTGAAGTTTTGTAAAAAAATTCTCTATGACACTGATGAGTGAAGATCTTAATGTGTTTTATTCATATCTTGATGAAGTTTCTGTGCCTGTTCGCCGGAGTTAGTTTTTCAGGAGATAATTTGGAATCTGGAGTGCATTACGAATTCGATGATGCTGGTCTCTTTGCCAATAGAAGAAATACAGAAGAATAAAAATAAAAGAAATTTCGAATTCGATGATGATTTAAATTTCTTCATGCTGTGCTGAAATACATCACAATATGAAAATTTAAGCATAGTTTAAAATTGATATTTATTCATGTTTCATTGTAAATTCGTATACACAATAAGGCATTTAAAAACAAAAATGAAACAGATCGTTTAAACATTGAACAAATAAGCTTATCTAACATCAAATGAAGAAAGGTAGATTTTCTGAGCACTAATTCCAGGTGTTTTCCAGCTTCTCATCCATGATTTTATGATAAAGATCAAGATGTTTATCTGAACTGCGTTGAACATTCATGCTTCAGATTACACATGGCCCCAATAGTTCTGAAAACCATTTGATGGGCTCTCTAAATATTTGACTTTGATTAAAATCGAAATTTTGATTCCATCATTTGATCTCCATCAAATAGTTTTGGGGGATAAGCATTTTTGTTTATATTCAAGGAATTTTCAAAAGTCATGTTTTCGGAATGCTTTCGGTTTGCCGTTCCACAGAGAAGGAGAATCAGAGGTCTCACTCTGCATTTTGATCAGCGCCCCCACTCGCCAACAAAGAGAACTAGCCACTTCGCGATACCCGCGCCGTTTCAAACGGAACATCAAGGTCTCCGCCATGTTTGATGTCGATCTTCATAAGAACGTGGTAAGTTTAATACATGTTTCCTAACTTATATCAAAGTAGATTTGAGTTAATCAAAATTTATAACATTTAGTTTCACGTTTATGAATAAAATAACGAAGTTTAGTTTTTATTCACGCTGACGTATTCTGGTTAATTCCTTTGTTGGCCACAGATGGCGTACTGTCTACGTGAAGTGCAATGTTAAAAAAGTTGCCATTAGGGTCTATGGGAGTGAGACCTCGGATTCTTCTTCTCTGTGTGCCGTTCGTTGACCTCTGAATACCAAAGAGAAAAGACCCGAAATTCCCAGGTTTAATCGTTCTTAGGATTCTGCTGTATATTTAAGAGATCGAGAAATACACTTTTAAATATAACGGTTGAAATCAGAAAATTTTGAGAGGAGTTGCCTGCCCAGCTGTCTTCCTCGTCATATGACCACAGTCTAAATTGTAGCTTTAAAAGAGGACGTTACTATAATTTATCTAAACTAAATCTTTTACCTCTGTGCTTTCTTTGGGTAGTTGTTGCCCAAAGGCGAAGACTGCATAAGAACAAAGAAAGAATAAAAAATTGGCAAAGCGAGTGAGCCAAAATAAGCCCCACTAATTTTCAGTTTGTTCAAGGTAATGAATATTCACACGAGTTTTATTTTATTAAAACTTGGATTAAAAATAATTGGCAAAGCGAGTGAGCCAAAATAAGCCCCACTGATTTTCAGTTTGTTCAAGGTAATGAATATTCACACGAGTTTTATTTTATTAAAACTTGGATTAAAAATAATTGGCAAAACGAGTGAGCCAAAATAAGCCCCATTGATTTTCGGTTTGTTCAAGGTAATGAATATTCACACGAGTTTTATTTTATTGAAACTTGGATTAAAAATAATTAGCAAAACGAGTGAGCCAAAATAAGCCCCATTGATTTTCAGTTTGTTCAAGGTAATGAATATTCACATGAGTTTTATTTTATTAAAACTTGGATTATCAATTCGTTTGCGAGAGCACACGAGCTAGCAAACATGATTTTTGAGAAAACTGGACATTAATATATTTTTTCCTTATAACTTATTAGACAAAGGACTTAAGAAGCGACACAGTAATAAATGAATTTACGTAGACAGACTCTGAAATTTTTATGATGTGGCTTTTACTCATGAATCATGAATTAATTCTAAAATTTGGTAAGCCACATTTGCCTTATAACACTTTTTAGATCTTAGTAAATTCTTTGTCAGAGTAAAAAGTATAGAAAAACATCATCTAGAAATGTTGTTAACAACATAATATTTTTTTTTTGCACAGAACGCAGTTTATTTATTTAATGCTGACAAATAACTAGTACCAAAAATTTAACTGTCACTTTTAGCACTTCAGCTGCATTGATGTTGCAATTATAGTAGAAGGAACTGTGTTTCTGGATTTTTAGATGTTGAATCTCACAGATTGCGTGGAAATTTCGACGCCGACCTCACTATATTAATATTTTTATGGAAATTTAATTTAATGAAGAGAATATGTATACATTATAATGGTCTCAGCACCATATATTTTTATGATATGAATAGGCGATTTGAAATATTTGATACTATATCATGATTGGTAAATAACTGCATATGCTAGGGAATGAGATTAGTCGTAAAGTTTTAAAATATTTTTTGCATTTGATTTATTGGCTGCCATGCAAATTGAATAAAAACTTTCTTGATTTTATAACGCACTTTAGTTCAAATTCCTGAATTATCAAGAAGTGTTTACATCAACAAATTTATCAACAAACTCATCATTCAACTGAAATAAAGCATCCGAAGAAATAAAAAACAATTTAACTGTTCTTTTTAATAAATTATCTAAAAGATTTTTCAGAATCTTTTGTATTTATGATTACCATATTTTCTTTTGTGTTCATCTTTTTTGTCTGTTAAATGGTAAACAATGGGTGAATATCTTTAAGACATTTTACAAATCTATTCATCATCCAAAATTGATTCTTCCAAAACTTATTAAAAATCCCTCGATGGAAAATATTTGCAAGTTAACTATGTTGAATTAATTTATCATTTTCCCCAAATTAAATCATAATTTTTTATATTATGATTTGTGATATTTGAGAGTTTGGTTTGGGATAAAGGGTACATAAATTAGAATTCATCATAGCAAAAGCTCTTCATTTACATGCAATACTTTGAAGATACGGAATAAATAAAGTTATTTTAATCTCGGAGGCGATATACTTGAGAAAACGTTGCTTTTAAATTTTTAGAGAAGTTGCTTTAGATTTTCTTCTTTGAAAGATAAATTGTATCTTATTTCAGTTGAAAGTTCTGCATAACTGTAGGAGCATCGAGAGAAACAATTTTAGACAGTAATTTCTTTCATTTTTTATTATTGTTTTTTTTATTATTTTTTATTTAACTTTGGCCGGCTCCAACTACACAAAAGGTTGTAATCTAATGCGGAAGATTCGCAATGCTATAATTAACATAGCAAGCACATAGAATAAATTTGGAATATTATAGAATAGAATAAGAATACAAGAAAAATAACAACAATTCAGAACTATCGTATCATACATAAACGTAAAGTCAACTATAAAACATCAATGTAAAATCTAAGAAAAAGAGAAGTTTCCTTAAGACAGTAAGTTCGTCATATATGCAACTGAAAATATCGCGTTAATGAACAGATCTTTATGATTGTAAATTATCGAGTTAATAAACATACCTTTATGATGGTAAAATACAAAATTGCGATAAAAGAATGAAACGCTAAAATAAGTACAAAACCTTAAAAGAATTGCCCAATTCGTGTTGTAGAAAGTTGATTTAATATCAGCAAACATTAATGATTTATGATATTTGATAGACATTCAATTTTTATTTAAAATATTTAATATTTCAGATTCGCAGATTCTACTTTCTCTAACCCTAAATCGGTTTGTGGGCGAAATTATTGTTAATGATTGATTGCTGTGTAGTGATTGCATTTATTTAAGCTTAGCACGCTTTTATCTTCGGGTGTAACATTGGCTCAGCGTAATTTTTTCTAGCTCTTATGTCGTTAAATATTAAAGCCAATTAATCACCCAATATTTACACCAAAATTAATAATGGACAGCAGTGGCATGATTGTCTAGCATGGCTTTGAGCTAGGAAGAACGCTGGTTAGAGATCCAGCTCCAATGAGGATCCAGCGTGCATGTGGTTCTGGCGCACGTTTAATCCGAGTTTGTGGATTAAACAGTCCTCACATGGATGTGGTAAGGTAGTTTACCCACTGACATGTCGTTTTGGCCAATGGGTCGTAATCTTGACACCAGAGTGGACTTGTAAGTTAATTAAATAATTCCTTTTGTTTTATATTCAAAAAATCATATTGTTAGAAAAGTCTTTCTGTGGGTGTATGGTGTAAATAGAAAACACGCAGGATAATGGAGAACGAAGGTTTATTCACAAATGTGCAGGAAAAACAAGTAGCACAGATAACATTAAACAATAGATATTGCACAGATTACCAATGTAAACAGACAACAATTCACAGGTAATAACAGTTCAGCACTTTGATATTTAGTAACACAAACAGTCAGCAAATAACTAGTAACGATAATAACTGCACTTTAAATAGCGCTCAGCTCATCAGCTTCCTAATTCGCACTGCGGACGAAGCTCTAAAGTCGTTCCCAATGGATCAACACTACTCCCTCTGATACAGGCGCGGTCTTATATACTTTCTCCGACAGGTCGTGACGTCACAAGGAGTTTTCTCGTATATTCAAGCGTATTCCCTTTCCTAATAGAAATATCGAGAAAAGGGTTGCACTTTCTGGAATCATCTATTTGTCGCCAAGGTCTCCAAATTTGTCGCCAAGTCGCCAAAATGGTAGCCAAGGTCAGGGATCCCGGAACAGCCGCTGCCCGTCACTCCATGCTTAACCTTCTAAAACTCTCTTCCCAACCATAAGACTGACATTGCTGGGAAGCGACTTTCCATGTTCGTAACAATATTGTCTTCCCTTAAATACCGCCTATGTTATGGCGATGTTTGTGAGCCTTTCGATGGTGAATAAATTCTGCTCGGGGAGAGCCTGTTTCTTGCCCCTCTTCACCGGGGCTGTAATCTTGGTTCTCTCCCCGGCGACCTTTAAGGTTTTACACACTTTCGGCTAGGCGGGTCGCCGGTGGATGAAATAAATAAATAGGTCGTAATCTGACCAGGGTTCGAGATGATTGTCCAGCTTCGAAGCGAAACTTTAATATAACAAATCAATCAATCGCGCATTTGGAAGAGCAGAACTCTGGTCCTCTGGTGTGTACGCCATTAAATATTTCACATCAACCGAGTGCCCTATGTCTAAAACCAATGCTGATTGGAGTATATTTGTTTTTTCAAAAAACTTATCCAAAGTCATTGAGATGAAATCGTGGTGAACCCCCTCAATGCTATGAATCACTTATTTTCACGAATAAATTACTCATTTGGAATAATTATTCCCTTTTATATGCAAACGAGCCATGGAAATGAACGGGGTAATTGGATCCCGGATTCTAAGTCATTTATTCTCAGTCACGAAATTCGAATAAATTCGATTCTGCTGAGAAATTCAGGAGTTCCCTTCTAGTTTCAAGTCCTCCTTCTGATTTCTGCGCGAAATGAATAATGGATATCAAACAATTTAAATTATTGAATTTTGCCTTTAGTTTTTATTTACTGAATTAATAAAATTAATTATGCTGAATCTAACAATAGTGTACTTATTTCATGAAAAAAGAAGAAAAACCTATATGAAGTGTAAGAAGGAAAAATAGCCCAATTTTTCAAGTGCTTACCATTAGAGTATTCTGCTCAAGGACTATGAACAGTGTGTCCGCAAAGTTTTGCAACCAAAAAAGGGAGAACAATAGCCTACAGTTGGTCGAATAATATTTGCTATAGTGCTTAGGATCGCAAACTACACATACTGTCCGGAACGAGAAATCTTACCCTTCCACTTTCATTCTTAATGAGAGAAAAAAAACTCACCTGAAATCTGGGCCAGATTTACACATTTCTACATCCCTGGCCCAAGCGTATTCAGCGCCCCCTCTGAAAAAAGTTAATGTTTAATTTTCAATTTAATATACAATAGTTTATCTTTGAAACATATAGACACTTAATACAATCCTTATAATCTTTAAACCCTATTAAATTTTAAATTCAAAATTACTCTACTTTTGAAATAACACAACATTAACATTTGCAAAAATACTTAATCGAATTTCGTGAAATCGTCTGAAATATCTACTTGAACTTCTTCGTTTTCGCTTTTCTCCGTGAATTGGCCTGTAGGATCATTGAACTGCACAGATCTTATCAAATCGATGTCAACGCAAAGAGCTGCAAGGGAACGGTAAGGTCCACAGAAAACACAACAATGTATCGCTCAATATATTTAATTTAAAAAATGTAAACTTCAAAAGCATAATTTTAAATCGCCTTTTCAAAATAATGTAATATAAACCTTTCAACCCTAAAAAGTTTATAAATATTTGGTTGCTTCTTTTTCTGTATATGCGCCTTCTCACTGTTGCCCCTAGAACATGGCCTAGGTTGGCCCTATGGGAAATCTGGCCATGCCTAAAAATGTTTGGTACATCCCCAATCAGACCTCAGAAATACTTAAACAAGCTATTTAAAATAGTTTCGTTAGACTTTGTTGCATAGCCTACACCGGCAAAGGAAAGGCCGTCACACTATTTAGAAGATAACTTATATTTGTTGATTTTGTCTAAATCATCACAGATTACCACAAAACTTTAATAAAAGACGACAGGTGTCTACTACGCCTCTGTTTCATGTATCCTCAGAATGAGGAGTTAATTGGGTTCAGGTTCGGGAAGCATAAAAGCCAAGTGATAAGTCTATTACGTATAATCGAAAGATGGGGATGAACCATGTTTAAAAATTCATGTCGCACGTCGTTGTTTCATTCAGCATCCTATGTTACCAAGGTGACAATCTTTAAACGATTCATTAGCTTGGTCGGGCGAATGGATACCATAGTTGAGAGAGAGTGCATCATCGCTACTTTAAATTGACCGAGCTTTTAATCTCCTCTTGAGAAATGTTTCGGCTACCGGTTACGAAAGTTCCTAATTTCTGTTCAGAGCTATATTTATCAATATCGTTTCACCAACTGCCCTTATTTGCCGGTCTTTCTGCTGCGATGAGAAGTTCTGTGCAAACCTTGTACATCTTTAAGCTTATTATCGTATCGCTTGTTTAGTTTATGGATACCGTATACGTATTCAAGATAATAATCTGCCTTTATTAAAAAGAATTAGGGAGATGTTGAAGATTATCTTCTCTGTAGTTTTAATGCATTTCTAGCATTTACAATTTGTGATAATGTTCCGAAGGAAATGTGCACATGGAATTTTGAAATAAAAAAGCCAACCTGATATAGAAATTTGAGCAATCGATTTGGTAATCTTTAATACTTCAAGCCTAGAACTAAGATTAATGATTCTTTTTAATCCTTTAAAAGGGCCATTTTTTTAATAGTAATATAATAACTTTGAGATTGAGATTAATTTTAGAAAAGAAATTCATTTAGCTTATTGTATGGCATTAATTTTTTGTTAATTAATTTTATTAATAATTATTAATTAATTAGTAAGTCAAAGCATTTAATTATGGTTCGAGATCAGAAACTGGAACATCTTGGTTTGTGTTTCATCGAACCATTTTGCGAAAACTTACGCCAACCTTAAAAATTGACGAATTTGGGGTAAGTATACTTACCACGGCTTTAGAAGGGATTAATACAATTATTAAACTGAATTCAAGTTGTACTTTTACCTGCAAAAATAAATGCACTTTTACATAATAAGCGCTTTCTGTTTTAATAGGAGACTATATCAGTGTGTTAACATTTTAAACATTGATTGCTACTTCTACAAGACGTTAGTTTCACGGAATGGGCCGAGTTACGAACTTAATTAGATATAAAGTTTGTATTAAAAAACTGTTGGCCACCTGTTATATACAATCTGCTATATGATTTGTAGAAATCTCTAAGCGACAATTTGTATTCTTTTTTTGTTTGTGTGAAAATTTTATTATTTTTTGTAGGAAATTTCCCTGTATTAATTATATTTATAAATGATTATACATTACTTAAATATATAGTAGTCACTGATTTTGTAACTCGGATGCTATAAGTAATTATTTTCTGCTTATATAAGGAGGAAATTTATGAAACTTTGGTTTCATTATAATTTGGTGCATATGGAAATTTTTACAAGAAAAAATACAGGTAATAATGAAATTCTAATTACTCTCATTAATTATTTTAACACTAATTAGTTGTTACCCAGGGAAAACAACCACTACTCCAAAATTCTAGAGCAAGTAACATATTCTTTTCTTGGGATGTAGATGTTTTCTTTAAAAATGCACGAGTTGTTGCCAGTCTTATAATATTTTAAATTTGATTGAATTATAATACCATTGCGCATTTCATATATATGAGTTATCCCGAAAGTAATTTCCATTAGAAATTTACGCCCGCAAGAGTGCATACGCACGCCGATTAGTCTGAACCATCTACAAGACTGAGACATCATTGCAAGTAGAGACAGCAACGCAGGTGTTTCGTAGTGAGTTGGGATAATATTTAAAAAAATATCGATACTCCAGTAATACTGTCAATAAATGTGCATGATGCGTCAACAGCTGACAAGTTTATGATATGTACTATAAACAAAGCATGAATACATCAATGGTGCGGTGTGCAGCAGTCCCACATCAGCGACGTAATGCTGTTTTCATCAATGCTCGTTCCGATACGACCTGTCACTACAAACTTCGGGAAATATTTCCTCAGATTCCTTACAACTCAGACCTTCTTTGCCTTTCATACAATTTTGCAAGCGTAAGACTTTCCTTTCTGACAAGAGGTTCCAGAATGTCGCTGCTTTGAAAAAAGTCGTTAACACATAGTTATCATAGTAGGTAGAAATATTAACAAAGGTATACATCTTAGTTAAAAATAGAGTGTTGTGTCCCATTACATTTTGATTTACCATTTGTTTGGCACAATTTGTCCAGGAATGGCTCTTGCGCCATTAAACCTCAGAAAACGAACCAACCCATTACATTTTATGCTCTTTTAATTATCCAACGTAACTTACCTTCTGGATGCCCTAAATGCATCTTTTGTATTTTAATGGTATTACATACATCAGTAATTAGGTGAAGGCAGTTTCCGAATCTACATGTATCTACTTGCCGACCCTTTACCTTGCGAAAGTCATGAACCATCATATTCCTGTGCAGATTATTTCCTATAAAGATCGTAGCGTCCTTGGTTTATGACAATTTATTTAATTGAACAATTTTAAAAAAGTAATTAACGATTCTTGTTTTAGTTTAAAACCAGTCATGGAAAATAATAACCGGTCTTGATCACATAAATTCAAAGCAGAATTCCCGTACAATAATGTATAGAAGGTCCACTTTTATGATGCTGAAACTAAGAATTTTATTTTTCCAAAAACATCGAATATCAAAAAGGAACACGGGCTAAGCTATATTCATTTGTCATGGGTGCTGGTGATCTTTGCGTCCATAGCATCCTCTAACCGTGACCCGGAATCGAACCGAAGGACTTCAACACGAGGTTGGTGCCATTAATTCCTGCACCATCAGAGACATCTTGTCATCAATTATTTTTTAAATGGCAAAAGTCTTTTGTTAAAATAATGAAATTTTTTGTTCAAATTACAACGTCTTGCACATGGCTGCAGATTTCATAAGATTTAAATTATATTAAATTTAATATAACGTAAAACGCTCTAAGACTATTTTTCAATCTCTCTGCTCTTAGTACGCATTCGAGCAAATGAACAGCTGTTACAACTACTTTGTACAATACTTGATGTAATTGAATCGAAATGCAATGAGTGATTATTTATCTACTCTCATTTCATTCTCATGACGAAAATACTAGATTTGCAACAGTAGAATAAGTTTACTAAATTCCACGAGAGGAAATACCATTAATCAAATGTAATTCCGCCGAACAGGAAAGCACTTTTGTGTCAATTTCATTTTCAGAGGTTTTCGAAATCAATTAGTTAAGAACTTAATGAGCTTAAAGAACAACCGAACTGACGCTCTTTACGCCCTCTTTGGCAAAATTCATGAATTAGGGGTGTTCTCTTCAGTCATCATTTCTGGAACGGTTTCGTGGTTGTTGAATAAAAAGCTGTAAGTAGGATGCATTTTTTTAAAAAAAACTTATTCAAATTCAATTATTCAAAGTTTTACCTTCTCGTATACGAAGTATACAAATAGAAAGTATTGTAATAATCAAAAAATCTCGAGATTTTGATGTATCTCCACGTTTTAGACCTCCCTGAGTCCGAAAAACACAATTTTCGAATTTTGTCTGTCTGTGAATACGATAACTCAAAAACCGTTATAGGTAGAGAGATGAAATTTGGTATGTGATCTTTACACATAATTTTTAGGTTTCTATGAAATTTTGGACAAAATCTGTCTACGGGAAGTCTGTCTGTCTGCGTTCATGTGAACACAATAACTCAAAAACTTAAATAGATAGATGGACAAAATTTGGTACACAGTTTTATCATCGGAATTGTAGATCCTTATAAGATTTAGGGCGAAATACGTCGAAAGGTTGACTGTCTGTCGGTCTTTATAATCGCATGTTTGTGAGCACAATAACTCCTTAATACAATGACTTAGATAAATGAAATTTAGTACACGGGCTTCTAACTTTAAATGTAGATTTGCATCCAATTTTTGTTTCAATCGGTAAAGAAAAGGGCTTTCTAACTGCAAATTCGGCTTTATTTATCTTACGCAACCTTATAGCGTATTCTCGCCGGCTTCTTAATTTTACTTCCGCCTTTCGCCTTGCTACGGGAAACTCGTGGTATGCCGTTTCGCTTATTTTTTTCTCCACCTGCTTTAGGGACGCTTGGTGCGTTTTACTGCCTTTAGCTTATTTTTTCTCTACATGCGTTAAGGGTTAACGAAAAGGTTTAGGGGAGACCATTCCTGCTGGTTATTTGCTTTTATTCAAATGAATCTATATTCGAAATATACGGTATTTCCAAATGAAAAGAGATTTTTGCTGTAGTGTAGAGCGTTGATAGATATCTGGTAGATGTGTTACGTCTGGATATCTGGAGTATTCCACGGCACGACATTTCTCTAACGTTTTAAACCAGATCTCTCCTGACATGCATAATATAACGGGGGCAGTCCATGACCCCGCAGCTATAACTTTTAAGTTTAGATAGCCTTTAAGTTATAGTTACAAGGGCTGAAGGTTGAGTTGAAGCTTAAATAACCTTAACATTATAGTTGCAGGGGAATGGAGTGGTGTTATGTATGTCAGGAGAAGTCGTGTCGCCCTCAAAACATGTTCAATGCGCAATAATCTAATTTTTGCCGACAGAAGGTGTTAGTGGAGCCAACATTTACAGTGGAATGAGTATGGGACTGAATGCGTTTTCCGAGGGTTTAGTGATGTTTCTCCTAATGGCTGTGGTTGACCTTGTCGTGACTTGTCAGCTGCACTCACATGTCTGTGATTAAAATCAGGACACCATCAGAAAACTGCACTACGAGACATGCACTCAGTCCCATATACATTCGAATGGAAATGTCGGCTCCACTAACACCCTCTTCCCAAAAAACTGAATTACTGTGCGTTGATCCTCTTTGGATGAATCCCTGGCACGATTTTTCCTGTTTTATCGCTTCTGTTTAATACATACACACTTTCGTCGACCGTTTTATACCAGATTTCTCCCGACATACATAGCCATCCAAGAGGAATATCAAAGTTCTACCACGGGGAATAACGCCGCTACAGAAAAAGCTCCTTTTCATTTAGGCACACCATATATAAGAGTGGGTCAAATGAAAACGGAACAGTGGTTATAATTTGGTGTATTTTTGTGTTGAGTGTGTCGAAAACTGTGTGTAGAGGTTTGAGCGGGAGGTAAGAAAGACAAACACCCCTTTGCAGAATTTACTTGCCCTTAGGAAATGATGTGGAAACACGTGATATGCGCTGGCGTTCAGCCAACAATATCGTCCGGCACGCAATCAGTTATTATTTCATCCACATCCTGCGCGACGTTTGCGACTAAATGAGCTAAGTGTTGTTATTCGTTTTTTAGTGGCAGAAGGTAATGGAGTTACCCTGGACCGTTTGTGTGAACCAGCCAAACTGCCTAGACTGTTGTCCTCTGGAACTTCCATATCCATCCAACTGCTTCAGTTGCTCTAATGGCATCAGAAGCAGTGGCATGGGGCGGCGTTCTGTCCTCTGGAGTGGTTTTGCTCCATGACAAAGCGCGGCTACTCGCACACTGAACAAGTTGATGAAGTTTGGGTGGACAGTGTTAGAACACCAGCCATATATCCCCAATATTTCACGATGAATTCACATTTTTGGTCCGCTGACAAAGGCATTGAAAAGTCACCGCTTTTACTCGATCAGCGAAGTCACGAACAAACTGGTCTAAACTGGTATTAATCTCAGCCAAACAACATCTACGATTAAGGTATTCACCGCTTGGTGAACCGGTGGGACAACAGCTTGTGTAATTTTGTTGATGCCATTTCCTTCTGTGGCTCCTGTTCCCTTTGATCCACCTTTATATTAACCATTGCTAAAATGTACACTGTAATCTATCGTGGATTTTGTCAAATAACTATTTTAAATCCTCAACTAATTACTGGTTTCTGCTAAATATGATGTAGAACAAGCAGCCTAACCATAAATTTTACAAACCTTCCATGGACAATGATGAAATAATCCAGAATTTTCAGGTTTTTACTTTTTTCGATGAAGCACTTCATATCGATTTTAATCGCAACTTCTCAAGATGAATTTTGGAGTTATATTATTAAAATACCTTTTATGTTACTTGCATGTATTTATTTAATTTTAAGAGTATATTTTTGCTTTAAAATTATGTGTCTCGCTTGTTTTAGTTTCAATAACCAGTTTTTTGATTTTTTCATTTCTTTGTGCCCATCTGAGGAAGCTTATCTACCCGCTGAGAAAAACCACTGAAAGGGTGATACGGTATGAAATCATATTTGAATATCTCTAAAATAAAGTATTGTAGAAATACGATTTATTATTTAGTCCTCGACAACAAATAAACAATCTCTTTAAATCATGCGATTTTATCGACTTTCAATTATTTGATCGAACTTTTCCCAGACTTCCGTACTGTAACTAAACCTGTAGCAATGGAAGGTGTGAATGCCTATCAAGAAATATCTTAAGCATATGAGCATATGTTTATGAAACTTAATAAATAATAGAAATATAAATTAGAATGTAAAGATTATAAATAAGAAACAGAAATTTACACACAAAAAGGTGTATTGTCATCGTTTTTTGTGTAAATCTTCTGTTTCTTATTCATAATCTTTACGTTCTAATTTATATTTCTATTATTTGTTTCTGTACTGTATTAGAAATAGTTGCATATGCGCCATTCTATATAATACTAAGAGTTTTTAATTAAATTTTAATTAATTTTTACTTATTAATTTATAGTTAATATCTTTGGTAAATTTTGATAATTATAACTGTTTATGAAGCTTAAGATTCAATTACATAAGAAGTTATTGCCGACAAACTCCGACAGCATTTTAATACTGTTCTAGAGCCAGTGTTAGTGAAAATTGTTTTTAGAATGCTGTTGTTTATTTTCTTACAGTATAACTGAATAACGATCTTTATTTTAAAGATTTTAGACTAAATTTTGTAAATTGTATTTAAGAATGTGTAGCTTGCTTATAAAAATTGAACCGACTTTAATCTGGTGCAAAACTAATTATAATGCAAGAATTGATTTTGGAAAATGCAGAGTTAAAATTTTTTTCTATAATACTTTACAGACCCTGAATATGACTTATAAGTAGCAATGCCTGAAAAAGCGTAGTTTAGAAATGTTTCTGTATATAGAAGCATATGTACATACATATAAAAACATACAAGTTATATCATACTTATTACAAATGATCACGAAATGCTACTGTAACAGCTTCATCACTGATATTTTAGACATGAAATTCCAAAAATGAAACTAAATGCTGTCTCTATAAATATGAAATAAAAGCCTGTAAATATTCTTCTAACAGAACATCGACATAAATCTGTGGAGAAAATTGCTTTCAAAGTATAAAAAAATAGTGTAATGCGAAGTAAATTTAAAGGTTATTCATTTTCATTCGGGTATGCTTTCAGGCATCAAAACTGATAAAGATAAACCTTTAAAGTTATATAGAAACTCATAAAAATGATAAAGTAAATCCAAAATTTATGACTTCAAAATCCAATCGGAGCACTGAAGACATATATATAAAACTGGTTTAAGATCCTTTTTTATTGGAATTTTCCGGTCTATTTACTTTGTGGCTATTTTAAGATCGGGAGTGTTTGAACAATTTTCGTTTATCTGAAAAGCTCAGACACAAGCTTTGAAACATTTATAATTCATAAAGTGTCACAAAATCTACTGAAATGATTAGCTCGAATTCTTTGCTCAGAAGATTTTAGTTTCGTTGTGTTTGATTATGGGTGATATAAATATGTACTATGTTATATAAAAATGTTCATCAGTGGCTCTTTTAGATATTTAACAGTAACGAATTTAACTTGCCATAAATAAAGCCCTTGGTAGCCTAGTGGTAAGTTATGAACTTTGGGGCCGGAGGGTTTCAGATCTCAAGCCCGACTCCACTGAAGATCAGCAGTGTTTGTGGGCCTGTTGCTCGTTAAATAATGCGTAGAGACCAAATGTCCTCTCGCCGGTGTGGTGAGGAAGTTTAGAGAGAGGGCGCCAGCTCAGGTGTCGTTCTCGCCATCTGACCGCAGTTCAAAATTACGAATTGCGTCCCAAAATAACCCCCTGGTTGCTTCAAAACGGGACGTAAAATTAACTAAAAAAATTGACGGGAGGCTGTCTCTGCGGAACGGCTGCTGGGATTGAGGGGCGTAGACTTATTTACCTTACTCAACCATCACTTTCTGTGACTAAAGTAGTTCTATGTGACTATTAACTCTATAGTCTATAGTGACTATGTGACTCTATCTATGTAAAATTCTTCGTGATTTTCACCAACTTTGCAACGCGACTATGACCAAACAGTAATTACAAATTCCAAAATTATTTTTGCAATTTTTAATGTCTACCTTTCTCTGTTAAATGAATCTAAAACCAACTCTCTATGTTATTTGGTTGCGGAGTTATAATCGTTCGACGTAATTCAAAAATTCTTGAGTAATATTTCGCGCGTTCGATGAATGAATTGCCTTAGTCTGCGTGCACTCGCGTCGGTCGCTGTGACGTCATCAAAATTTTTCGTGATGTTCAATAACTTTGCAGCTCGACTGTGACTAAACCGCAATTCCAAATTCTAAAATTCTTTTTGCACTCTTGAATGTCGACTTTCCTCTGTTAAATGAACTTAAAACCAACTCTCTATGTTATTTGGTTCCGAAGCTATATTCGTTAACTTTAGCGTGAAAAGAGACATAATTTTTTCCTTTCCCAACACGCCATTAGACCACTATGGAGGGACGTAAGTCTACGTCAATGAACCTTGAGATAAATTGATGGAAATCGTGGCAACAATTGTCCAAATTTTCGTAACGTGATCCATTTAGCAATATAGTTGGTTACCTAGATCCAACTTGATTAATTACATATTTTTAAAGCGTTTATTAGGATAAATTCATGAGCTGTTCAAGTCACATAAGAAATGCAGCTGCTCTTGTCATCTAAGTTCATGTTCTTCTGCGCTATGCTGAAACGCCAGGTCCCCTTTCCTTTTACAAAATTAAAAACGGATTCCAAAATTGAAATCGAGCAGGCATTTGACGTGCATCACGTAAGCATTGGTCACTTAGGAAAATTCGAATGTACCATTCATCGTGATAAAGAGCTGTAGTGAATTAATCGTAAATTATAGAATACCAAACCGATCAGACAAAAAATTAGCGATAGCAGACTTCGAAAAATAAAATAGGAAATACTATTCAGATTTGGGTGATTTAGTTCCGTGATATATTAGTTTCTTGTTCTTTTACATCTGTGCTATTTGCAGTTTTGATAAGACCAATAAATAACCAAAATTTATCAACGCTCTTGACAGTTGTTTTTATATTATTAGCATTTTTCGTTTAAGTTTCTCAGCTAAAAGAAATTACAAATGCTGTAAATTTTTTCTGGTGTTCTTTAAATTAAACTTTAAGGAACTTTAGTCACTTAAACTTTCAGAAAATCTCGTTATTACCATATAACATTTGGTTTCATTTTGTAGAGGGTTTCAATTTGTGGAGCATTTTGCTGTATTTAAATAAAATTTTTAGCTGCTGTCAAAATCTTACGAAACTCGATTTAATAAAAGATGCAATAATCATTGAACATTTTAATGACATGTTTAAATTCTGGTTAATAGCTTTGGGATTAAATTCATTTCCCAGAACATCTATTTTAAAAGGAAAAAACGTTGTGAAATGCTTCGCAGCAGTCAATTTAAGCGCTTATACCTGATTTTCAGTTATTTTCTGGAGTGCATGTTAAGCTATATTTGATGATTCCCTCACTGTGAATTTATATAACAGAGTGTGGTAAATGTCATTCGTTTAATTTATTTAGTCATTTTCTGGTGCGTATATTTATGTAGAAAAAACAAATTTCTGAAAACTATGAATTTACATAACAAAACATAAATGAGGAAATAGTCTATTTTAATCCCCTCTAAGGTCGTAGGAAATACACTTACCACAAAATTCATCCATTTTTAAATGAGCATTGTGAGCTGTTTTACCCCAACTGATTAGAGCTGCTATCTCTTAATAATTTCAGAAGTAACAAAATATTAATAAAAGCTTTGACCACATAATGTAGTTTTAGTAGTCAAATTAATTATCAATTATTATTTTTTTTATATAGTAATGTGGCCACACCTAGAGCTGAAAAGAAGGTTGGCGTTAAGTTTTTGGTAAATTTTTCGATGAAACAAAAACTTAAATATTCCAGTTTCTTATATCAAGCCATAACAAGGTGCATTGATTTGTTAATTAATTATTAATTTGCACATCAAATTATTTTTTCTGACAAACTAAATGAATTTCTTTTCTTAAATCAATCTCAATCCCAAAAATATTTTAATATACCATTATAGTAACCTCTCATTAAATAGGCACTTCGCCAATCCGGTCCCTCTTATAGGCCGGCGTTTTTAGAAAGGGGAGTTGGGTGGGGGAGAGTTTAAAGGGAAAACAAGTTAATGCATATGAATGACATTGACCTTGATGCGACGTAAACAAAAGGCTGCTGCTCAAATTTCGAATTATATTTTATAATATCTATTATGTATAGTATAACTTCCGTATAATTACGTATATTTTGCAAAATAAACGTTAGTTTCGCTATTAAAATGCATTTTTTAAATGATCCTTCACTAATCTGACGTTTTCAGTCGTCTGGTCTGATATCTGCGTTGCACTAAAAAAATTGCCCTTAAGGTCAAACAAAAATCAACAAGATTTGAGCATCATTTTGAAAGCCACAAAAATTGTATTATTAACATGCGATGAAACTATAAAGCATAATTTTAAATTTTATTCATTAACTAAACTAAATGTTAAAACCCTTTTTAACACTCTATTGAACAAAAATTTTATCGTAATCTCAGTGCCTGCGTGTCATCCACTTCATCTAAAGAATTCGCCGCGTCTCTCCTTCCTTTGATTTATGCTTCCTTACCTTTATGTCTGATATGAAGATTTCTTTCCTTACAATTCTTGATTTATGTTTAATGGCTTTGTGCACTGAGTTCTGCTTACGTACCTCTCTATTTGTGATCGTAAAATGCAAATGATACTCATGATTCCAAGAATAATCCTTAGTATTTGAATCATAACAATTCCTGTATAGCTTTGAATAAAATATTTGTGGTAAATAACGGATGAAAATAGCAAAATATTTGGAATACTGTTGTTGCAAAAATAGTAAAATGTTGGAAACTTTTATCTTACCAGAGGTTGAGATTATTTTATTCGATTATAACTCTTCTTGGACTAATATGGGTGTAACCTTTTCGTCGTTGGTTTCTTTCTCAGAAAATTTTTTAATGGTTTTTGAAGAATGAATTTGTCTAAATATTATAGCTTTGATACAATCGTATTACTGTTACTGAGAAGTTTATTTATTTTTCATTTTTCGAAATTCCATAGTTTGGGGAACAACGTCTTTGAAATGCTAGGGGAGGGAACAATTAAAGGGAAAAATTATTTTCTCTTGAGGTTTACTACTTAAAATTCCGTGCCAAAGTCGAAAAGTAAAAAGCTAAAATTAAGCAATTATGTATTTCTTTAATCTGAATTCCATGGAGGTTGGTTCGGGAAAAATTGAGATTGTAATGTTCTGAAGTTTATTCCAAACTCAGAGAAAGAAAAATACGAATAAAACGATATTTGCAATTACAGTCTGAAATTAATTCTTCAAATTTTTTATTCTCAAATTTAAAAAAAAAAATTGAGATTCTCTGATTATTCTCAAATTTTAAAATGCTTTCTACTACGCAACGAAGGTAGTTGGAAAAATTCATTTAATTCAATAAGTGTTGTCGTGGCCTAACGCACTTGGTCTAGAATCACAGAATAAACCATGAGTGAAGGACTCATGATAAAGAAGGAATGTGACAGCTTCTGTTGATTAAAGCGATCTGTAAAAGTCTGACTTTAGCTCCAGTAGCAGGGACGGGTTTCCTTATTAGAAGGCTTTCAAGGAAAGCTGTGCTACATTTGTTTCTCTCTTGGAGGAAAGCCTTACCAGCCAGCACGACTGCAACGAGCAATGGTCGAGTTTTCTGTTTTGTTTATTTGCTGTAAAGTAAGACTTCCGCTTTACCCATACACTTCTGTGATAATGTTATGTCAATGGGAACCTTCATAATTTCCACACTCTGTTTGAAGATATTAATTAATGTTTAAAGTGGAGTTTTCTAATGTTATGGCTTGAAGATACTTTGAAAATATTAAATTTCATGTTCCTAGTATTGTAGCTCTCTATGTTTACTTAAAATAAGAGCCTAATTTTGTGGAAAGGTTGCTATAATAATTCTTTATCGCTCTTTTTGGCGCTTTGTGTACTCAAGAAAGAACTTATTCGAAGTTGGTGCTTGATATGGAATCCATTTGGATTTGACGATCGCCTAAATTTGAGGGTTACTGGAAAACGGAAGTGAACCCTCACCACGAATGTTCTTTGAAACCAAAATAAAAAATCAGAAAACTAGTCCATAAATTGTTAATGCGCACAACGTCTGCCATTTTTAAATAAAGCTGATTAAGCCAGCCTGAGGAAAGAGCTCGCAACCGTCCGGCTGAAGTTCCTCAACCATGTGACGCCTTAACCACTCCATTGGGCAGTTCATTCTTTAATTTGTTAATCTTACTCTATCAATGTCTTAGTATGAGTTTGCATTATTTTATAAGCTTCTAACCCTCTGATTCGTAAGCACCTCGGATCCCTGGGACTTCAGAATAGTTAGTTCCGAGTTCCTCTTCCAAAGATAAGAGAAATTACATATCCCCCTCACAAACCGCAATGACATCTCGTATTCTTAAAGGATTTACAAAAGTGGACTCTGCTAAGCCGATGGTCATTACGGGGATTTGTGCAAGGAAATAGATTCGCTTCTTAATTCCTTCTAAGTTTCCCACTTTAACGAACAATGCATGCGTCTCGGGTATACAATTATCCGTATTTAATGAACGGAAGTGGTAATTAGCAAGGAAAATGGAAAGTTTCGGGCGATCGTCCTATTTTTTTTTGAACAGGCGTTTCGGCCGCTTCAGTATTGAAAGAGTTAAAAGACAACAAAATGGTCATGAATAGTATAGAAATAATATGATATCAAATTCAATTCCAAGAATACCGATTAAAAAGTTTTCACCTTTAACATTGCATGCCTCGACATCGTAAAATATAAAAATTTAAATAATCAACTTGAAATTAAGATGGGACTCGGGAATTTTAAATTAGAAAATGTATTTAGTACAACCTACAAAAAAATGTATAATTTTGTGTGATATATAGAAGTTTTAAAAATTTGAAAAATTGATAAGCAGTTCTATTATATCAATCGGAATGAATAGCATTTTTTTTCTTTTTGTATACGAAGTATTGTAATTGTCAAAAGCTTAGACTTCGAGATGTTGATGAATCTACACTTTTGAAATCTCCTGTGTTTTTAAGTTATTGGAATTGTAACTGTACATCTGTGAACACGATAATTTACAAATGCAACAAGCTAGAAGGATATAATTTGATATAAGGTCTTTACACAAAAATTGTTCATATTGTTACGCCGTGTACCGTTCTTGACTTGAAAGAAAGGAAATGCTAATGATGACGCAGGTCCCTTGGATTAAAATAATTTAATTTGCAGTCAATTATTAACAGTAAACAGATTCAAATTCAAATATATGAAGAAGTATGCTTATATAACTTGATCGCAATAGAGGACGAACTATACAAAAGATGGCAGAGCTCATTAGGCTTCACCGCCTTGGATAGCTCAACTAACCCTAAAACTGAACTTCCGAGCAGTTGTCCGCCTTTTATATTCTGGCAAGGTGAGGGATAGTACTTTCTGGAAGTTTCACCGTATCTAGAGAGCCAAGATTCGCCAATCCTCGAGACCTCGCGCTTCCCAACAAGCATTTGGCGAGAAATCCGGTCGTCAAGTCGCAAAAAATGTCGCCAAGTCTTTAAAACGCGGAAACAATATCTATGAAATTTTAGACTAAATCCAAAGGGAAGTCTGTCAGTCTGACCGTTACTGCGCATGTGAAAGCAATAACTCAAATATGGAAAGATGAATAAAAATTAGTCAAATCTTTAATCATCAGAATTGTAGATGTGTATTTAATTTTGGACGAAATCCATGATTGGGCTGACTATCTGTCGGCATTCTTGAGTATGTGAACGGGATAACCCACACTAAGCTAGATGTATGAATTTTAGTACGTGATCTTTACATTACAGTTGTAGACCAATGTCAAATTTTGGATTAAAGCGGTCAAAGGGAAGAAATACTGTCCAAAAAGCACACTCGATTCTCTTCACAATATGACGAGACTAAACTCAAAACACGTCATATTATCGAAGTTTATGAAAAAATCGAGATTTTCTAAGCATCCTTTTCTTTATTAAACTGAGGATAAATCTTAATTAGTATTCCTGTTTCAGACTGAAATATAGAATAAACTGTGGAATATACTTGCTTATTAAGAATTTTTTGTACTTGTTTCATAGCGATTGGTCTTACGTTTTAAAAAAAATCGCGATTCATTCCGATATACTTAATAAAATCGTAGAGCATAAAAACCTCAAAAAGTTTCCTTAGCAATACTAAATTTAGTTTTACCTTTAAAACATGAAAATTTTATGTCGGCGACTCAACTGATCATAAAAGTAAGCCAGTGATGATTTGTTTTACTGGGAGTACGAACTCTAAGGTACATAATCTCCGAAGACTGTTTCCGTTATACCTTGTTAACAAAAATTTGATTTAAACCTAAATATTTAAGTATTCATAAAAGTGAGTTAAATATTTCTCATTTACTGTTCTTTAAGCCATTATTAGTTTTCTATCGTCAAAGTTGCATTCGGAATTCCTAAACCGCGCAATGAGTAAAAGAAATTCGTCAAAATATAGAATTTTCTGTTTTATCAAATGCTCTGTTACATAATTTCTATTATATATTTGGAGAATGCTAATTTAAATTAGGTCGTTTTTCTAATTTCAACAAGCATTTATTTAGTCGTCAGCTTTAGTGAAGACATATTTATTTTTAGTGATTCCAATAATTCGAAATGCGTAGTTTGGAAAGAATATTTATTCGCAATTCTATTTGATGTTAATATAATTAAGATTCGAGACACGATTATATACAAAAGTGCTTAATAAAATAATTCTGATATGGAATTATTCTATGATTCCAAGAGTGCGTTAATTTCAAATTATTCTGAATGCTATTATTTGATTTTATTGTTTTTAAATTTTCGCAATACAGTTCTTAATGATTGCTCAACCTCTTGTAGATGAAGCTCCTGAATTTCGATTGAATTTCAAATATACATCATTAAAATTAACGAGTTTCCAATTTCAAAGTGAAATAAAATTATCAAATCTTATATTGCTCCATCATTGCCATCTTTATCAGTTCGTAAAATATTACCTATTTGTTAAAAATTTTGCACAGTCCTCATCCTGATATTATGAAAAATTAAGCTTTTCATTTTATGCCTCATTTCAGTTTTAGTTGCATACTTACGTCTAGACAGAATTCTATACCAGAGTTTTTAATACATCAAACCATGGGCTTTAGTTTTATCTTGAATCATGCCATTCATTAAAAGTTCCACCTGATATGTCTAAATTTTAATGTGATTCTATTAATAAGTTACTTGCAGCTTTACTCAGTGCAGCATTTCTACATTTTTATGTCCAAGGCGAAAACACTTAATTCTCCCTGGAGAATACTCCACAAGTATAGAGACAGGCAACGTGAATGTGCGGTCAGTTTATTTAATGTTGTGGATGTGCTTAAAGACAATACTTTGTATGGTCTTTTCAAAATAATACTGAAATTTTTTAATATGTTGTAATATTTTCTTTTAAATTTGCGCCTTTCGATTGTTGCGCCCTAGTCCATAGCCTAGGTTGGCCCTATGGGAAATCTGGACCTGGCTTAACTTAATTAGTCTCAATCATACTTAAGAAATATCCTCTGAGATGCCGAAGTGTTAGTTATTTATTTAGATCTGAATACAAATAATTTTTTAATATATTAAATCCATTTCGACTATTCATTATTTAAATCGGAACTCTGAAACTTCTTTAACCAAACTTCTTCTCTTTTCTGGCGGAAAAAACTCGACTCCATTTTCATTAGAAAACATTTATTGTAACCCTAAATTTGGAAAATAAATGAAAAAATGAAGTCCTTTCTCATTTAGATTAACTCCAATTTTAATTTCTCATATCAACGTTTGATGAAACTCTTACTTGGAGACTGACCATTTCGATACTCTAACCGAATAATTCTTTGAACTGTTATAATTGATTTGGTTTCTTGGAACCAGAGACGTGCCTTCTGCTGCACGGTAGCTATTTGAATACAGATAATTTTCTAATATATTAAATAATCAATTTCGACTACTCATTATTTAAATCGGAACTCTGAAACTTCTTTAACCATGACCTCTTTTCTGGCGGAAAAAAATATTCTCGACTCCATTTTCATTAGAAAACATTTAGTGTAACCCAAAAATTGGAAAATAAATTAAAAATGAAGTCCTTTTTCATTTAGATTAGCATTCCAAATTGAAGGAACGCGAGGGCAATCTTGAAATTTTGATGGTCAGAGGTCGTAGCCCCTCTTTGGTGGAATAGGATTTCGAACCTGGAACTCCCCAGTCCCGACCTTACCATCAGGCCAATGCCGACCTTCAAAGAAAGATGAAACGATTGTCAGCTATAATTTAAGAGAGATTGATATAAAATATACGTTTTATTGATATATTTTGCACCGGAATAGTTTTCTCAAAAACTTTTGCTGTCAATTATTAAAAAATCTGAAAGAATAAGCCATTGTGAAGGTCTTCGTGCTTTCAACATTGCATGACATGGGATGGGATCAAGACCCTGAATTTAAGAAGTCTTGGTTTAAATGTAATATTAAGAGATAAAACTGCAACTTTTCAGGAAATAAGTGAATAATTTTTGAAATAAAATTTGCTTAGTAAACTGAATTTATTTTTGCAGCTCTTTGAGGATGTTTTTAAAGTATTCTAATGCAATTTGAAGCTTGAAGATATGAAAATTGAATTTTAAGTTTTTGGGTCAATTTAAGTTTTAGTAACTCCTTTCCTGGGACTTCAGAACTTTACCGAAAATTTCATAAATTTTCTTGGGGCATTAATTTGCAATGCTGACAGTTCCCTCAAGGTGCGAAAATTTAATATCCGTGGTTTTCAGCCAAAGGATTTCTTTTCACATGATAGAAAATATAAGCATAATTTTATTTTTCAAGAAACTTTCCGACCACTATAATATAAAATATATATGACAGGTGTCATATTTAATTTTCACAGGTATATAACAGAAAACCTTGATATTTTTGTACCAAGAAAGTGGGAATTTTTGTTTCCGCCAATGTTAATCTGGGGGTTTCATTGAATTTTTGAAAAATAAATAATATAGTTCGACTAAATTTTAGTTTAACTGAAGTTCCGTTGTGAAGTAACTCGAAGTCTACTTTGAAATGAACCTCGTTTTACTGAACCGTGATTAAATGACTGGGACTACACCTGTGTTGCTCTCTATCTCTTGTGACTTTCAACACACATCAACGTGCCAGTATTAGCCTTACAACATATTAAACAAGCGCCAGCCTCGCATTAACTGGGTTGTTGTTGTTGCTGATGATCCCCGAAGATCAGCAGAGCTATATCAGGTCCATGAGCCTGTTCACCCTAAAGAAATCCAAAGTCAACAGAGAATTAGAAACAAGATTCTGTTTGGAAAGTTCCAGGCATGCAAGAATATGATCAGGTGTGGCCTGTTCTGCAGAACATTTTGGGTAGATCTCAAAACACTTAGAATTATCAGAGAAAGTCAAACTTCTGATATGCCCACTAAGGAAGCGAGTAAGAGTTGTTTGGTCGCGTCTGTTTTAGTCAATTGATAGACAGCCACCTGTCGAGAACCTTGGTACCAGTGATGCACCGGTGGAAGCATTAACTGTGGATATTAGACGTAATCGAATTTCCAACCCACGATTCTTCGGTAAAGAAGAATCGTGGGTTGGTAAAGAAGAATCGTGGGTTGGTAAAGAAGAATCGTGGATTGGTAAAGAAGAATCGTGGGTTGGTAAAGAAGAATCGTGTGTCTCCAACTGGTCGCCACTGTCCTATATGTCTCCAACTGGTCGTGTGTCCGGCTATAAGACTAGATACAGTAAAACACTGTTTATACGTCTGTCAAGGGACCGACGTAAAACGACGCATAAATAAAAAGACGTATGATCGAAATTTCAATAAACATCTTTGATTATTACAAATTTAATGCTGCTAATGCAAATTCATTTAAATGTAATAATTTTAAAATTGTTAAGATATTGCTGGTATATTACTACCTAGTACTGAGAACAATAATTAAATTTTAAAATCAAACATTTATCATAAAAGAGAGAAAAATCATACTTTTGTGGTATATTTTACGTACTGATTGCACGTTTCTTATTTTATACGATTTTGGGGCATGCAGATAGGCGTTTAGTTAAAAAAGTTTAATCGTCGTCTCACCGGCTAATCGTCTTTGAGTATTACGCATAGCATTCAGAATCGAATGAAGGTATTAAGGTCATTGAATGCTTTTTCACTATTCTTTTGACAAAAGAAATAAGTTCGAAGAGTTTCAGTCGAGTCCTTTGGTCTTTAAAAGAAGGTCGAATAACTTTTTCATCCTGTTATAAACCCTGCTCTCTAGAAAACGCTAAGAACGCAGAATTAAGGACTAAGGCGGAGAATGTGGGAATTTTAGAAAAGTGGAAAACGACGTATAACCGAAGCTTTGAATCGTAACGAAGTACTTTATCGTTACAATAGATACGAATGAACCGGACTGTGATGAAACGAAGTGTAAATGAGAAACGTATAAAATGTGCCTTAATGTCGTATAAAAGTTTAATAATGCATGGTAACCAAACAACATTTGATTAAGAAAGAGACACTCAGAAATTAGATTCTGACGAATATTTAAAAAAATACTTTGCAAATATCCATTAAAATTTCGTGCCCCTGACCTCGTGACCTCATCAATACCTCATTCAGAAGTGCCAAGAGAATTTCGGCAAACACAGGTGTTGTCCTAGTCATTTGACATTAGACCAGGGTTCAATAAAACCAGGTTTATTTCAAAGTGGCTTTCAAAACCGAACTTCAATTAAAATATATTAGTAATTTTTCAAAAATGCACATACACACACAGAGACACTCTCACACACACATGCACACACACACGCACGCACGCGCACGTACAGAGAGAGACACTCACACAGACGCACTTCACGCACGCACACATAACATCACAGCATACCCCCGAACTCGGAGCCTAGACGGCTCCCTGTCGGTTGAATGGGTATGTGTTAAACTTCATTGAAAGTCAAAAGCAAAAAAAAAAAAATCATTAAGAGATATAAAAACACATAAAAAGGAACTTAACTATACATGAAAACAGAGAAGAATGTAATGATACATAAAGAGTTACAATCCAAATATAATATCAAATATATAAAAGAGGAGCTATCAGATGAATGATGAAAGGGTAGAATATTACCTCAAGTTAGACACACACAAGCACGCACGCACGTACACACACATACTCATTTCTTAAAATATTTTTAAACAAAAAATGTTCTCGGTTACAGTCAATAGAGAGAGATCGTTATCTAACACGTTGTGGCAAAGTTTGGATTAGAAATTTTAAATAAGCTTCAAGTTAATTAGTTTTTTAATGCTTACCGAAAGACGCATTGTTCTTTTTATTTTAGATTTTTTAGTTTTAATGTTATCACTCTGATTACATAATTAAATACTATTTTTTTTAATTCCTCTCTGATCATTTTTGATATTAAAGCAACAAAAATATTTCTTATAAAAATTCGTGAATAGCCAATCTTCCTAGTTCTAAAAATAGTACCTTATTGCCTTTTTCTTAAAGTAAAAGGTTTGGGAACAGTTTCGGTTTTTAATGCGTTTGTAAAGAATATGTGAAATTTGTAGCTGTTTTATGCATAATTACTTTCGTTATAATTTACATCACGTGCTATTTGGAATTTTAAAATGCATAAAAATGGACACCATTATGTATAAATTATGGAATTAAAATACAGGTTGTCATAAATTATTAGACCCATTTCAAAAATTAATAAATAAAAGCCTATAATGTAGGAGCTTCGTTTTTTTAAATGAGAGAGTAGCTCAAAAAGTTTTTTCTCAGATAGGTAACAAACAGTTACGGCTCACTAAATCTGCGGAATCCAACGCAAGTGTCAAAATGGCTACCGTGCAGCAGAAGACACGTCTCTGGTTCCACGAAAGCAAATAAATTGTAACAGTTCAAAGAATTATTCGGTTAGAATATGGAAATTGTCGTTCTCCAATTAAGAACTCCATTAAGTATCAGTATGAGAATTAAGGAGTGAAAGTCTCCCTCACCGATACACATTCTCTCTTCCCTTTAATTTCTCATACCAACGCTTGATGAAGCTCTTACTTGGAGACTGACCATTTCGATACTCTAACCGGATAATTCTTTGAACTATTACAATTGATTTGCTTTCTTGGAACCAGAGACGTGCATTCTGCTGCACGGTATCTATTTTAACACTTGCGTTTGCTTCCGCAGATTTAGTGAGCTGTAACGGCGCGTTACTTATCTGAGAAAAAAACTTTTTGAGCTACTCTCTCATTTAAAAAAAACCGAAGTTGCTACACTATAGGTTTTTTTTTATGAATGTTTGAAATGGGTCCAATAATTCATGACCACCCTGTAATTTATTGCCGACTCAAACCACATGTTTACTTCGCATTTTTGCTGTCGAAGACAGCTTTTAATCCATGAAAGTTACATTTGATTTGTCAAAAAATTATAATGTTGCAATATATTCCAGACATAAAAATTTAGATGGAAAATATTTAAAAAGTGGAACCTAACTTAGCTCATTTAACTCATTTTTAAAATTAAATATTTCTATAATTTTAACTTTTTACCCATTAAAATATTTATAAACCTTAAAATATTATAACTTTTATGACTGAACATATTTTATATCTATTCTTTTAACTAGTTTTGTTCTACATTATGATAAACTATACCGTTTTCCATATTGTTAGGTATATTTATTCTCATAAAAATTACAAATAATCCCCACAAGAAATTAAAGTATGAGAACAGAATCCTTCACAAATGATGTTCTGTGATGATGGTTAACAATAAAATAAGTATCATGGAATATATATAATGATGTTTCTGGAACCTCTGGTGTTCTAAAACACAAAAAATCAGAACTATTTTCAATAATCTCGAAAAATGCTCGCAAACAACGAGAAAAATTACCAGTCGATAAAAATTTGTCGGAGAGAATATGAAATTCATATGCTTGCTTTTGTTCCACAAATCTAGAATTATTATACTAGACAACAGGGTTTTATCTGTATAATTTTTGAAATGAATACATCTATTTTAGAGTATACAGAATATGATTTAGAATACAGCCAGAAGATTTCATTAANAATCAGAAAACTTGCTCGGAACGGAATCTCTTTTCAAAAAAATATTTAATTTATTTACCTAGTTTGCTTCACGTAACTGAATTCAAATTAGATTCATTTTTGTATAAATTAATATATTTAAAAATATCTCTTAAATTCACACATGACATTATTAAAGTAAACTATTTGTATGCGTAAGATCATTATCAAACAGAGCATTTTTCTTTTAACATTTCCTTGATACTAAAATTGTAAAACTTCTGCGCAAAAAATGGATAAATATTCAATTACTATTTCTAGACGGAATTGTGTGTTTCTTTTTGTTTTCATTCAAAAGAAAATAATGATTAGTCTAAATAATTAAATATTTTATTCCTTAGTGAATGCCGAACGTGCCTAGCTTCTTTTCTGAAAGGCTTATTCTTAATTGGAAAAATAAATTAAATTTTGCTACAATGATTTAATTTTTGTCCTAATGAGTATTATTGCACTTGGGCGGTTTAATATTAAATGAAATTGCTTGACTCGAAAGATTGTTTGCCTGATTTAAAAATTAGATTTTAGCGATTATAGTAAAAGAGAAATTACCTTTTTGAACAAAAAGTTTTTAACTATTATTAGTCAAAAATCTTTTCTAGAATCTTTTGATGTAAGAGAAGTTTATGCTAGCACAGAGATCATGCATTTTGATTATTTCAAATTT
Source organism: Araneus ventricosus (assembly GCA_013235015.1). Taxonomy (NCBI): domain Eukaryota; kingdom Metazoa; phylum Arthropoda; class Arachnida; order Araneae; family Araneidae; genus Araneus; species Araneus ventricosus. The sequence continues at coordinate 33,784 of BGPR01010790.1, forward strand.
ATTGAAAAATTCTAACTTTTATTTGCACATTTATAAATTTTATTTTTGATCTTCAGCTATGAAATTAAAGTTAGTGATTTCTTGATTTACTTTTTCAGTTAAAATCTTTTCACTTTTTGGTTATCATATATTTATTGTTTTTATTAACTATACATTTATTCTAATGTATTTTGTATTTATTTCTCATAGTTTATTATTTTTATACAATTTCTGTTCATGTATCATTAGGAATCTCCTGCCCTGAAATTTTGTGGTGCCGAACACTCAGCTAGATCTAGAACACAAAATTAAAACATAGCACTTTGTTTCCTCCAGCTCATAAATATGAAATTGATTCTCGATTACAGCTACAGGTGGAATTTCTACAAACCAAAAGAAATAGTCATCATCAGTAGCGATGATTGGGAGTTATAAGAGGGGGAGGGGCCAAAACTTTGTAGACACTTAAGAATGCGAGGAGTATAGGAGGTAGATAACAAGATTTAAAAATTTAGTTAAAATATTAACTAATTTTCCTGCCAATTCCTTTGCTTTTGTGTAATTCTCTATTTTGGTCAGCTAAAATGAAGTAAAAATGCATTTTTTCCGCAAAAAGTGGGAGGAGGTCGCCCACCACTCGCCGTCACTGGTCGTCATAAAGCAGATTTAAACACAAAAACAACACATAAATTATCACTTAAAAGATAGATTCTACTGTTTCCCGCTTGCAACAGTTTCCGTAAAAAAAATAATAAAAAAATAAAATAAAACGCAGTAAAAAAATATGAACGGGAGAATTGATTCTACTTAATTTCCTTATTTTTCTAACGATTATTAGATAAATTGCAGTAACAAATCTTAGAACGTCATAGCTACATGAAATTCATAAAGTACCGAGATCAGAAATTTCTAATCAAAACTGATGTGTTTAAGAAAAAATATTATATGATATTATTCTTAAGTATATTAGAAATTCTTAAAATTTTTGAATTTGAAACCGAAATGTCCTTGCTAGTTTTACTCACTCGCCCTTCCAGAGTTCAGTTTGGAACACCTCCCAAGTACTTTTAATTATTAATAATTAATAAGTTATTATATATGAATAAATCTATTTTTCAAGGTTAAATTTTTGTATTGACACAACAAATTTTTCTTCTTTTATTGGTTATTTTCTTAATTTCTCGTCTTTTTGACACATATTCTTCATTACTTGTAAATAATGGGGTTACTCTATGAGAACCGGAAGCATTTGCAAGGATAATACGCATGCGCACAAATTTTTTATGGTTTGTGATAAACTGAGCACGCATTAGGCTACTAGATGCAGTATAAAAAGATATTGGTGCTAATAAAAGTCTCCAAAGTAATGAAGAATAAATGCTTGTAAGTACATAATGGAGACAGAAAAGTGATTACATCAGTGATTTGATTTTATTAAGGAATTCATTCTCAGTTAAATGAGCTATTACGGATGGGAAAAACCTTCCGGTTTTAACCGAAAATCGGTTGTTTTATTACGGTTAACCGCTTTTTTTCTGTTATTTTTTGTTCTGGTTAGAATCGGTTATTTTTTTAAATCCAATAACCGGGTAAAAGAACCAGATCGGAAGATAGGCTTCATTTTAGGTTCGATTAGAGTAAAATTTACCAAGTTATGAAGCTTTGAATTTCATCTTCTTAGATCAATCAACGACAACGGCTTCGTCCATGCGTCTATTGGTTGGTGTTTAAGAAAGGGTTTTTATGGAGAAATAAATATTGGCCAATGGATTGATTTCCTGCAGAAACACTGCTAATAAAAAATTTTGTCTACAAACGGCGTCTGTTTTCCATAAAATAAACCGAAAACCGGTTATTTTGAGCGGTTATAACCGCCAGGTTAAACCGGAGGTAAAAAAAACCTGAATAACCGAAAACCGGTTATTTTCTCAGTAACTGCCATACCTAGAGCCTATGCCCACCCCAGTCTTTTTCCCTCATGCTTGCGTATCCTCCGTCATATGTTTTTGTCATTTAGAGTTTGCCCTATTAGCCCATTGAAATTAGGGAAAATAGGGGAAAAAATTTATAAATTTATTAAATTTTGATCAAACACTCCTTGGACCTCAAGGATATGAGAACCGAAAAGTTTCCACTCGTCGGGGGGGGGGGGGGCGTCCTTCGGTTGGGGAGGATGAAGGGAAGTGGGGTGTTTGATAAGTTTTTACTAGATTTCTTCCTCCCTACACATTCAATGTTAAAATTGTATCAATGAATGTTGTAGAGCATAAAATTCTGCATCGAATGAGTACCAACAGTATATATTTTGTTTCAGTAGTGCGATTACAAACACTTATCAAAGTTGCAATGATTTTTCAGTTAAAAAAAAATCATTATTCTTACAAAATACGACGCATACAATCAAAGATGCTGTCTAAATAAAGTTTGTATGTATAGGTATTCACTTTTGTAAACACATACAAATGTCAGTGCAAGCAACAATACCAGAACGCTAGTGTGGTGTGGAAGTTAGGAGAGAGCGTACAAGTAGTCCAAAAAAAGACAAATAGGAGAAAAATTTATAAAGTTTTGAAACTTCGATCAAATACTCTTCTGCCATAAATTAAACGGGAACCGTAAAGTTTCCATCCCTGGGGGGGGGCTTTCTCCCTAACCCCCCTCGAACTTGCAAAACCCTCAAAGCACAAAATGATAGTACCCAGCTTATAAAACAATTATTAACATTGTTTATTTTTTAAATGCAATAAAATATTTTCATAAATATTCTAATTATATGTAGCCTCGTGCTGGCCATGCTTTTTTTACGGAAATTTATTTCTATGAATAAAAAAATGAACAAAAAATGAAGCTAAACCTCAGAATTATAGTTGTTTCTCAATAATTTTTAATTTGTTAAAGTAGTAAATTAACAAAAGTTTATTTATTAAGTTATTTATTATATCCGCGATATTATTCATGTCATTAACCTTCAATAATAGCCCACATGCACAGCGTCTGACAACCTAACAGACATAACAAACGTCATCCAAGTGTTATGTATCATGACACAACTTCATGGGTCTATGGAAAGGGAAAACTACAAGCAGTGTAATTGTTCAACCGCAGTAAGTACCTACAAGATATACCTGAGATCTTTAATAACCCTAAATCTACTTATACTGACATCGGAAGAACAGGAGAGAGGTTCATCTTCGCATTGTATAGCAACACGAAGAAAGAGGAAAGTAGCTTGAATAAGATGAGGTATAACTGTTTCAATCAACTAGTAGGTCAAGCGAGTTCTGCTATTCTTCTCTCCAAGTTACCTCCAACCACAGAAGCTGCACATCAACATTGCCGTCGCACATTCCACCAAGTGCAAACATGGCAAGGAGAGTGTTTGAACCCATCCAGCTGGGAATGGAAGTTAGTGAATAAATCGTTGACGCCCATATACGCTATTAAAGGACCTACGCCAGCTAAAATAGTGTCTATAATTACTTGTGGATGTAATAAAGGCTGTGGGAAAAAATGCAAAAGTGTCGGAGCTAACCTGCGTTGCACTACTTAGTGCAAGAGCTGCCGAGGCCAAAGCTGCATTAATACCGAAACATTAGACATCGTCGAAGAAAAAGACGAAGAAGATATTGATATCATATAAGTAAGCAGGAGCAATTACATTATTATACATTATCTATGCAGAAATAATTTTACTCACAATTGTATTGCTAAATTAAATAATTTGTATTGAAATGTTGTAGTAAATATTTTTCCCACTTTCGATACTCTTTAATTCTTGATTTATGACTATTTTTCAAATTTTCAGTTTAAAGAAAATTATGTGTTATTTGATGTTAGAAAAGCCTGGGTTTTAATCCGTGTTACAGGTTTTCGCTTCTAAAATGAAATGCAAATAAATAAAAAAGACACTGACTTGTCCACATAGATTTTTAAGAACATCCGTGATTCTGAAGGTTTATTAAAACATTTAATTATCAATTTAAAATTAATTATGGGAAAAAATTAAATATTTTTGTTGTTGTTTTTTACGGGAATATTATGCCAGATACAAGCCTAAATCTATCGACATAATTTACCGAGAGCTTAATTACTTATATTTACAAGGAATCATAAATATTGCTTGTTTTATAAGCAAGATATCTCTTTTTCACGGTTTCTCATTTTCGAATTTTCGGGAGGATGGAGGAAGCTTCTTCCTCAGGGATGGAAACTTCACGGTTCCCGTTTCCTTGATGTCAGAATAGTATTTAAACAAATTTACAAAACTTTATAAATTTTTCTCCTATTTGTCCTTTTTCGGTCTAATTGCAATGGACTACTTGTACTTTCTCTCCTAACTTCCATATCACACTAGCACTCTGGTATTGGTGCACCGATATATGTATATGCTTACAAAAGTGAACATTTATACATACAAACTTTATTTAGACAGAACCTTTGATTGTATGCGTTGTCTTTTGTAAGAATAGTGAATTTATTTTTGAAAATTTAAAAATCATTGCAACTTTGATAAGAGTTTGTAATCGTTCTACTGTAACAAAATATATTTTGTTGGTACTCATTCGACGCAGAATTTTATGATATACAAATTTGCTTTGTACTATTTTTAACATTGAATGCGTAGGATTGAAGAAATCTAGGTAAAACTGAACAAACATCCCACTTCAGTTCAGTTTCCCCCATAAGGGGGGAAGCTCCCCCTTGAGGGGCGGAAACTTTTCAGTTCTCATATCCTTGAGATCAAAGAAGTATTTGAACGAACTTTCAAAACTTTATAAATGTTTTCCTCTATTTGACATTTTTCGGTCTAATTGCAATATTTATTCTATTTTTATAATCATTGCATTATAGTAATAAAGTTAAAAACATCGATGGGGATTTTAAAGCATATAATTAGCGTCAGTATTCTTTAAAATTCAAATAAAGCACATGAAAAGCAATCGCTGGAAGACTTTCGACATGTTGAATCTTTAATATCAATTCGCTGAAATTGCAAAGAAAGTAGTCCGACAAATTCCTGCTTGAATAGAGTTTATTTTAAAAATCCCTTCGATTTGAATTCCCTGTACCAGATTTAACTTCCCAATCAGAGCAATGAGTGAATTAAAAATGATCCGGCGATATGCGTTGCAACTTTCAAAGCAGAAAAACTTAGATTACCCTGGAAATTAATTACCTTCAGCACTTGTTAGTGTTTTATCCGTTCAGCAATAAAGCAGTAATGACGTTTAGTGGATATCCATTTGGAAAATCGACGTATCAGCATTAAAAGAGGTGCTGTTAAACCCAAATCAATAACTACTGCTTGGCCTAGAATGTTTTTTTAACTATGCTATTTTTAATCGTCATTGAAATGATAGGTTGCATGAAAGGGACTCTGTTTAATTTGGTGCAGAGAATAGTTAGAATCGCCTACCTCAGAATCGCATAAAAAACGAATCTTTCTTGGCAAGGTTCGTGGTTTAGATAACTCTTAAATCTCTTGGATAAAGGTTAACCGGTCAAAAGGAAATTGCTTTATTAACTATTCTTTTATAGGAAAGTAGGAGTTTTTACTCTGCGTGAGGCTAAATTAAATGGGTTTTGGTTATTTCTTGTGTAGATTGTTCTTAAAGAAATGAAACATATCTGATCATTTGCCAAAGATATGAGAAAAAACTTTTTCATTTCTATTTTATAAAAATAAATGTTTCATTCGTGCACCTTAAAAACAGTGCAAGTTTGTACTTTATCAATATTGTTATAAAAGCATATACAAGATACGAAAAATTAGCAAAAGAAATTAAAATAGATTAAAATTAAAACCACACAATAAGAAACCAAGAGATAGCAAAAATTAACAAAATCATTGAATTAGTTATGCGCAAATGCAACAGCAATCAAAATGACAATGGAGAGAATGGAACGCAAATTCAAAATGGAGGAATCCGGCTATGCCCTTTCTCAAGGATCAGGTACAGCAAGGATTCGAAAGAAGGCAGGATTTTTTTTTTCTGTGAGGGGCCTGACAAAATGTCTAAAAATTCAATCCCCTCGTGACCTGAAAACCCCAAAATGAAAGAATGAAGAAGACAAAATCCCGAATACAAGGAAATATAAAAAAAACATCTCACAAAAAATAAAGACTCACAAGGGGAAGGCACGACTTGAGAAATTCAATTCGGGATAAAACTTTGCATATTAGTAGCATTCCTTTAGGGTGTTCACCCATTAATCTAATAAAGTGCAATGGCCAGCCAATTCGGAGAAAATAGCACTCAAACTTGGAGCACAACTTATATACCAGTAGGTGATCACAAGCAGATCGAGGCCGGATGCCTCAGATGTCAGAGTTCTCGCCTACTGTCCGCTTGGTCAACAGTTCGATCGTGTCTGTGCTTTTTTCATTTTTAATTTTTCAAAATTATTTCAAATTAAATAAAAAAATTAAAATATCAATTATTTTAGGAATAAAATAACTGTTCATTCATATTATACTAGAATTATAGTTAAAATTTAATTTATGAGCAGTAAAATAATTCTAAATATATCTTTAATAGTGATAAATAATAACTATAATTAAATTTGTCATCTTAAAATCATTAAAAGTTTTAAATTGTTAGGTTTCTATATTTACAAATACTTAATTTTTACTTTATCTTGGGAACAGTAGAGAGCAGATGTTAATGCTTTGAATACATATGCAGACGGTCCGATATTTTAAAGATTGAACGAGAGCAGCTGTTAATCGACTGAATGCGTAGGCAGGTGGTCCAAACTTTTAATGATTGAAAAGAGACGAATGGGTAAATGTTTTTACTCACTATCCTATGAAATTCTTCTACTACTCTTATTCCTTCAGAAACTCTGAACAAACGTGGTTATTCACTTTGGATTTTGACGTGTTTCGTATCGTTTTTTGATTATTTTGTCATAATACAGATAGTTAAAATTTTCTTTCAATTAAGATATTCTTAGTGTATCGAAGGTTGAAGATGGAATCGGGCAGGAATCACTTAAAGAAATGTTGTTCTTATGAACAACCGTAATTTATTAATTGTGCAAGATGTCAAAATATTATGTGTTTCCAATGTTTTTATGATAACTATCATTCTGGTTCTTGTATGTAATTAAATGTAGAAATATCTAATTACTAGTAGTAAACGAAAGATAAATTTAAAACTAATTAATAAATATAGAATGAATTTCTAAAATTTATGAATGATAAAGCCTAAACAAAAATGTTTGATGATGCGAGTCATTATAATTATTATTTATAACCATTTAAAGATGTATTTATAATTAAATTATTGTCTATAAATTAAATTTTAACTATAATTCAAGTATCATATGAGTGAACAGTTATTTTATGCATAAAAGTAATTAATATTTTAATTTTTCATTTAATTCGAAATAATTTTGAAAAAAATTAAAATGAAAAAAAAGCACAGACAGGATCGAATTGTTGACTGAGCGGACAGCAGGCGAGAACTCTGACAACTGAACTATCCGACCGCGGTCTGCTTGTGATCACTTACTGGTATATAAGTTGTGCTCAAAGTTTAAGGGCCATTTTCTCCGAATTGTCTGGCCATTGCACTTTATTAGATTAGTGGGTGAACACCCTAAAGGTATACTACTCATATGCAAACTTTCATCCTGATCTCAATTTCCCAAGTCGTGCCTTCCCTTTGTTAGTCTTTATTTCTTGTGAGATGTTGTTTTTATGTTTCCTTGTATTCGGGAGATTGCCTTCTTCACTCTTTAATTTCTGAATTTTTCAGGTCACGAGCGGTTAAAATTTTTATACATTTTGTCAGGCCCCTCACAGAAAAAAAAATCCTGCCTTCTTTCGAATCCTTGCTGTGCCTGATCCTTGAGAAAGGGCATAGCCGGATTCCACCATTTTGAATTTGTGTTCCATTCTCTCCATTGTTATTTTGATTGCTGTTGCATTTGCGCGTAACTAATACAATGATTTTGTTATTTTTTGTTATCTTTTTGTTTCATATTGTGTGGTTTGAACTGAAATTCCCAAGTCGCGCCCTCCCCTTGTAAGAAAAAGTACTTAGCTCCTAAAAACACATCGAAACTCCTTACCGCCATTTTAATTTCTTACAGAAAGCATGACTTTGAAAAATATACAAAACCGTCGGAAGTGCGCTCCCCTCGACTTTCTCGTAATTATTGCAATATCCTTTTTTTTTCTATTTTTGAATAGTGATTTCCATTACGGCTATGCTTTGAAGTAATACGTTTTATTCCGATATAGCCCTAGATTACCTATAATTTTGAAAACTGGTACACATGTTCGTGAGGGGCTTCTTGATGAATATACTAACAGTCCCCGGTCCTGGGGGTGAACTCAAGACGCCATCTTGGATTTCATTCCCCCTTTTTCAGTTTCTCCTTAATATCTCAAAAAGTATTCAGTTTTCAAATTACAGTTGATTTAACAAATTAAAGATCATAAAATTTCCTACAAATGCATACTTTTGATTTTTCTTCTAGCTTTAATAGTTTCCCGGATAATGGGTGTCAAATATTGCCGCCGTCTTGGATTTCATCCCCCTTTTTTAGTTTTTCTTGAATATCTCGAAATCTATTAAATTTTCAGATTAAATGTGATTTAGCAAACAAAAAAGCGTACAATTCCCTACAAATGCATGCTTTAGTTTCAATTCTAGCTTAAATAATTTTTGTTATAACCGGCCTCGAAGTGGAAGAATTTGTAAAAAAATCTTAGTTGATAGTCAGTCAAAAAAGAGTTTGAAAAAAATATTAAATCATATAGTTTTTAAAAATTGTACATGTGTTTGTGATGGGATCCTGATAAACATAATAAAAGCTCCCGGTTCTATGGGCTGAGCTCGTGCCGCCATCTTAGATTTCATCCCCCGTTTTTAGTTTTTCCTGAATATCTCGAAATCCACTCAATTTTCAAATTACACATAATCAGCAAATTAAAGAGCGTAAAATTCTCTATAAATGCATACTTTTATTATTTTTTGTTTTAGCTTTAATAGTTTCCGAAATATTGGATTTCAAAATCTGCTACCATCTTGGATTTTTTCCCCCTGAATGTTTTTTTTTTTCAAATCCTTCGTTGACTGGACTGTCAACTAAGATTTTTTGCTAGTTCATCCACTTAGAGATCAACTATCTCAAAAATTATTTAATCTAGAAGTAAAAGAAAAGCAAGCATTTGTAGAGAAATGTAAGCTTTTTAATTTGTTAAATCACATATAATTTAAAAATTGAACATTTTTTGAGATATTCAAAAAAAACTAAAAAGGGGATGAAATCCAAAATGGCGGGAAACTTTGAGACCCATTATCTGGGAAACTATTAGAGGTAGAAGAAAATTGAAAGTTTTTTGTGGGGAATTGCACTCACTTTAATTTATTATATCAACTGTAATTTGAAAATTGAATACTTTTCGAGATTTTCAGGAAAAACTAAAAAAAAAGGGGGGGGGTTAGGAATTCGTTACAAATAATCACCTAAGTCTAACAGTCTTTGAAAAATGCTGAATAAGAGCACAGCTAGAGAAAATAACTCACAACCTTCTTACTCCGATTCATGTTAATTAGTCATACCATGCCTAACCCGCTACACTACTGTTGGGAAACCTTTCGTTTTCAGCACAAAGCATTCTTTCTCTTTAAGTGGTCATTTTTTACTTTCTCGTATACGAAGTATACAAAGAGAAAGTATTGTAATCGTCAAAAAATTAGAACTCGAGATTTTGACGAATCTCCACGTTTTAAACCTTCCTGAGTCCGAAAAACACAATTTTGGAATTATGTCTGTCTGTCTGTATGTCTGTGTGTCTGTGAACACGATAACTCGAAAACTATGAGAGCTACGGGGATGAAATTTGGTATGTGGTCTTTAAACATAATTTGTAGGTTTCTATCAAATTTTGGACAAAATACGTCAACGGGAAGTCTGTCTGTCTGTATGCCCGAAGTCATGCGAACACTATAACTCAAAAACTTGAATAGCTAGATGGATAAAATTTGGTACACAGTTTTATCGTCATGAATGTAGGTTCGTATAAAATTTTGGGTGAAATCCGTCAAAGGGTTGGCTGTCTGTCGGTCTATATAATTTACCATTGAAACCACTCCGTTATCTCCACGCGCATGCGCACGGAAGCAATCGTCTGTGCTCGCGAAAGGAGCGATTACGTCAGTTTGTCCTTGAGACGACAAGAGTGAAACCTAGAAATGTGCGATAGATGCGTTTTAATCGGTACGCATCTCTTTGAATTCTTTACCTAGATATTTTTCAATCACTATAATGAAAAACTTTCTGATAGTCATTGGATTCTGGATAACAGTAGGTTCGAATTTTTTTAGCCACGCGGGGGAAGGAGAAACGGCACCTTTTGGGGGAAGTATACGAGAAAGTTTAGGGGAGAACACTCCCGCTGGTTTCAGTAGTAGGATTATCTAGAAATGGTTTTATTCTTTTATATATAATAACAGGTTTCAGATGCACCTTCTCCATTCTTTTTACTCATTGTCAAATTCAACTTATCCATTCCAGAGGAAAGTTCACCTCCAACATTTTACTGTCCTTCTCTAAGCAACATTCTTCGGTTTGAAAAAAAATGAAACTCAACCTTTTCCTTCTACATTCGTCTCTACTAGCTTCATTGTATGGCAAAACACTTCCGTTTTTAAATCAAAATTATTCGGAGAAGTCACGCTGCAGTCTTGGAGGGAGGTCAACTTAATTTGAAAAAACGACTGAAGTCGGATGACTTAAACAAATATTACCAACTAAAAAAGTTTATTCTTCTAACCTGAGATTACTGAGTCATTTCTACTGCTATTCTACTGAGTCATTTCTACTGCTATTCTACTGAGTCATTTCTACTGCTATTCTTCTGAGTCCTTTCTACTGCTGTCACCAAAAAATTAGTTTTTCATAATATCAATTTCATTTTCGAAGAAATTTTCCTCTAATTTTAATAAATTAAAAACGAGAAAGAAAAACAGCAAGATTGTGAATAATCAATGTGAAATATCTTAATAGCCTCTCGAGTGACTACTTATATTTAGTTATTGTGTTTATACTTATACACTTTGCTACGATATTAAAAACATTTTTTTTGCTCACGTTAACGTTGCTATATAATTAAAACTAATTTTTAAAAAAAATTAAAGACAGACGAAAAAAAATTAAAAGACAGACGACGATTATCTTACAGGAATGTTTTGGAATTGACGGAATTGACGCTCGAATGCTTTTTTGATGAATTTTTAGCTTTATACAATAACAAGTCTCTGACCTCCTCAATTTTTTAATCATCCTATCCCAATCGAAATATTACTCACCATCCTAGGAGAAAAGCTCATTTTCACACTTTTCCTCTTCTGCAAAAAGCGTTGTTCTCTTTCGCCTCTTCTCCTGCAGAAAGCATTGTTATGTGAAGAAGTAAAACTCACATTTCCTTAATTCTAAGGCCAGCATTGTTTAGCGAAAACTTTCATTTATTCATTCACATTTTCTCTTGAGAGTAAATTCTTTGTAGTTTTTGAGGGAAAAAACCAAACTGAAAAAGCTGAGTGAACTCAGATGAGTTATAGAAATGTAGTCTGCTAAATTAATTCTTTCCGGGAAGATAAGCTTCCTATGTCATTTTTGTCGCGTCTCGATAGCGGGAGACATTTAGGGTGAATTTTAATTAACTTATAACTCTGAACAGAAATAACTCTTGAGTCGTTGCCGAAAGTACTACAAGTTTTTTCTTGTTGGAAAAAACATGGAAAAGCAATTTAGTGTATAATGTTTTCCAAGTCAGAACTTTCAGAAGTCACAAAAGTAGAGCCTAGTCGAAAAAAGCATTCCCTTGAAATCACCTCGAGCATAACCAAAACAAATTTTCTTATCATATCTCTCTAGAAAGCTTAGGTCGGATAGAATTGAAGTTTTTGAGTATTGAAGGCAACTTTCGTAGGAATAATGTTGCGTTTCACCACACAAATATCAATTTTTAAGAATAATAATATGCTCTTGGTTGAATATGACGGTTTGAAAGATATATCGAAAAAGTGTGAAAGTGATATTAAACAATTTCTTTTTAGGCCATCTTTCGTTGCTCATTCCTTCTAGAACAAAATTACATGAAAATAATTGTGTATTTCATTATTATCTGATTTTTTGTCTTGTAATCCTTTATCTAAGGTTCTTGTGTGTTTTATTGATATTATGTCAAAGGCATATTGAGAAAGAGTGGAAGTAACATTAAACAATTTTCTTTCATACTCTCTCTCGCTATACGCATGCTTAGCGACATCTAGTGAGGGTCTAAGAAATTATTTCTGTTCAAAGTTGTTGGTTAATTGAAGCTCATCCTGTAGACAGAATTTCAATGAATCCCCCTGTCGATGGCGTGAATCCGGGAATTTCTGTCATTTCCTGTCTTGAATCTTCACCTCAAGCGATACCGAAAGTCATCTTAATCCTGCGTTGATGGTATTGATTTGAATAAATTGGTTTGGAAGCGTTTATTTACAATTTTGGCACGGATATATCTTCAAAATTCTTCACGGAAATCTTCTCTTCTATCTTCTTCTTCACGGTACATTTCGGCATGTTTTATCAAGGTGCTGACGTTTATTATGACCTTGCAGTTTTTGAGTTTAATTTTTGTGTTATGTTTTTCACTATGACGTTTTAAATATGCAACCATGCTTATTGTGATGTAGTTGGAAAAATTGCTGTTCTTAAAACAGTAATATAAATAAGTTGAGAAAAGTTTTCATATAAGGATGAAAACAGGAAAACAGAGAAAGTATTTTCTTGTTTTGAAATTTATTATATTTATTATAAACTTTATCTCATGTTCAACTGAAAAAATCATAAGCAGTTATCGTGAAAAACCGAACAAATGACATAATCAGACGAATGAATGACATTATTGATACAACATCCATTCCATTTCCATTTTACTCGCAAAATTACGCTTAACAATGACTTAAGAGAAATGAAATACTCGAAAAATGTTCCATTTCGATGTTCTTGTTATATCTGGTGAAAATTATACCAATATAATTTCATAAAAGCGCTAAGGTATTTTAAAGATTTACGATTCACTTTTTTATCTAAAATATGTCATCCTGTAGAAATAGCTACTGTTTTCTTAAATACATAGCATATAAGCGAACAAAAATTGAAGACGTCACCCGTATTCTACACTGAATACTCCTTCGTATTAAATGCTTTTTCTCTTGCAGACCTACATTACTGAAAATGGCTTTTTCCTTTCAAACCAACAGGTTTCAAACCCGCGCCGCCATTCTTCTTACTCATCTCTTCTACTCATAATTGCAAGAAAAGGGTACATCACCTCCTCCAAAAAGTATTCTTCGCTTGGAAGGGGAGATGAAATTCCTCTTTTCCTTTTTCCATCATCTTTCCACCTGCATTGTTTAGCCAAAACTTCCATTTATTCATTAAGAACTTCTTTTCCGAGAATTCTCGCTGCAGTCTTCGAGGGAGGAAAACTTAATTGAAAAAGCCGAGTAAGCTCGTACGAGTTAGGGAAATATAGTGCGGCAAATGAGTTCATTCCTCGAAGCTGAGTCATTTCTACCTGCCGCTCGATGGTAGGAGATATAAGAAGAATATTTAATGAATCTCCGGTCTTCCAGTGAATTCTGTGATTTCTGTCACACCCTATCTCAGAATTTTGCACCTGGGGAAATACTGAGAATCAAGCTGAAATTCCAATTTTGACACGCTATCTAAGTTGGAGAAATTAATTTTGCATTGATTGTCTTGATTATGGTGCTCGTATTTTCTTTCTGTTGGTTTTGAGTTTCCTCTTTCTTCTGTTATTAGTATTGAAGATGTATTTTAATATATTTACACGGCTATTGCGATATGGATTTCAGCGAAGCTGCTGTTCTGAGTGGGATAAATTTCAATTTTAAATGACACGATATCCAAGTTGAAAAAAATATTTTTGCATTTCCTGTCTTGGTTAAGGTTCTTGTACTTGCTTTCTGATGGATTTGAGTTTCCTCTTTCTTCTGTTATTACCATTGAAGATGTGTTTTAATGTATTTATACGGCTATTGCGATATGGATTCCAACGAAGCTGCTGCTATGAATGTGATAAATTCCAATTTTGACTCGATATCTAAGTTGGGGAAATTATTTTTGCATTGCTTGTCTTGATTGAGGTGCTTGTATTTGCTTTCTGATGGTTTTGCGTTTTCTCTTTCTTTTGTTATTAGTATTGAAGATGTGTTTTATTCTATTTACACGGCTATTGCGATTTGGATTCCAACGTCGGGCCTGGCGAATTACGAGGATGGAAATTCATCTACAGTTCTCGAGGACATGAGGTTTTTGTTTCTTATCTCCTCAGGTTAATTTTTTGTGTCCAAGATCAATGAGTCTACGGATACGAAGGTGTTCCAGACCACTATCTAGCTGCATTCACAAAGGCTTATCATATCACCAAACTCAGTGTTGAAAACGTATCGTCTTGGTGTGAAATTATTTTACACAATAAAAGATATTTAACCCTTAAAGCCTGATTTAAAAAAAATGATTTTAAAATATTTTTAATCAATTAAAAAAATCGGTCGATTTAATATTGAATAAAACATAGAAAAAATTCTTTAAAATTTCCTATTTTGTTTTAAGTATGGTTGGTGGCTAAAAAACATTTTGTTACCAACTGACAAGACTGGGCTTTATATCAGAAAAACAATTCCTTGATAAAATTCTATAATGTCAAACACAGATGAATTTTAATAAATAATAATACGAATAAAGAATTTCCTTCAACATTGTTGAATAAAAGATGGTATTGTCAAGCTTACAAACAAAGCTAAAAAGATGCAGCCTCAACTGAAAAACATCAATTTATTTTTATTTTTTATCAGAAGTTGGGCTGCCATCTATATGTTGCAAATTGATTTAAAATAATTTTCAACATATATCCCATTGGCCACAACCAGCATTAAAGTTTCAGTCTTATTCTCGAGATTTTAGAAGATAAAATTGAGTATGTTGCTTAAAAACAACGCTGGGCCTTTAAGGGTTAACTCAAAAAATTAGCATAATAATGATACTGAATGAAAGAAGACATGGCATCATCATAGACTGAACAAGCCGTCAGTAGTTTCCATGCGATCTCACGGCTCTCACTGTGGGCAATTTCTTGTTTCTTTGTGTCTTTTATTCGCATATTTGTTTTCCTTTTTCTGAAATTCGCATTCATACAAAGAGGATTTTATTTAATCGTAAACTTCGTCAGCTCACTTCTCTCTTGCTTGGTTAATAATCGTAATAATGATCGGGTTCACGATTCCCCTTGTGTCAAAATATAAGTCATATCACCAACTGTCCAGCTCTCGTCACGGGTACCAAGAGAGATGGGCAGACTTTCTGCGTGATGTGCACCGTGATGAAGCCGATCTTGCAGGGGCATAGAGTAGTGTTTACTATGCTTGATGGTCGGCTATTCATCTGTGTATATATTTTCTTGCGACGGAGTGCAGAATTTCGTTATTGTGATATAATTGCAGTTTCTTGTGATATAATTGCAGTTTTTGATATTTAAAATATAATTTTAGATAAAATTTTATAATTTTAGTTGGCATAAAAATGCTGAATATACATACAATATTTGTTAGTTTGATATTTTTATTTGATATATGAAAAAGTCCTTGTGATTTCTGTTGAAAAACGTGCATAGAATTGAATTTTTGGGTAAAAAAATAAAAGAAACAAATGTGAATGTTGGTATTTTTATCTATATGTTTTCATATTACACTGTAATTTTGCTTAACAGTTCTTTATGACATATTAGAAATGTAATGACATTCTCCCTTATATCTTATTGATATATCTACCGAGGACTACATAAATATACAAATTTATCTAAACAATTTATTATCTGAGATTACAAGTTCATGAAACAAAAATTGAAATTTGAAAATTCAAACATTCGCTGATTAATAACAGTTTCCTAATTTAAAATCTATTTTAATTACGAAATTTAATCCGTTTAATTGTGACAATTTGATACGTAAAATAAAATAATGATAGGCACAAGCTTAGAAATTTAATATTGAAGCGAATTAAAAGAAAATAATGATTCAAAAACTGTAAGAAATAAAATTTAATTCACAAAATAACTAACAACGAAAACAGATCTTTTATGTTCTAAACAAAACCTTCTTTCGGGTAAAGTTTATTTGAATATTAATTTTCCACCATCTTTTATAAAACATACGGCTTTATACCTTCCTATCAACAGGTTTCAAGCATCCCTCTTTTTTTCTTCCATCCCCAAATCTCCTTTCCAATTTTTACTCCACTATGCCAGGAAAAGAATTGACCTCCGTCATCCCTTTTCTTCTCCTCCAAAAAGCATTCTTCGTCTAGAAGAAATAAAACTCAAATTTTTGCTTTTCATCCATCCTACCTTCTGCATTGTTTAGCCGAAACTTCTATTTAATAGTTAAAAAACTGCTTTTCAGAGAATTCACGCAGCAATCTTCAAGGCAGGCAAACTTAATTGAAAAAGCTGAGTGAGCTCGGATGAACTGCTGAAATATACTCTAGTAAATGGGTTCATTCCCCGAAGCTGAGTCATTTCTGCCTGCCGCTCGATAGTGGGAGATATAGGCAAAATTTTAATGAATCTCCGGTCGATGCCGGGAACTCGGAGATTTCTGTCATATTCCGTCGTAGAACTTTGCACCCCAGGCGACACTGAGAGTCATTTTAATCCCGCGTTGACGCTGCTACTTTGGGTAAAGCGTTGCTGGGTGTGATAATTTTCAATTTCGTCACGATATCTCAGCCTCTGGAGATGTCTGCCATTATGGAGGTGCTTTGATTTCTTGCTGCGTGGGGGTTTTGTGTTTTTGTGTTGTTTTTTTCGTTACGAACAGTTTTTTGTGAGACTGTCCATCGTAATATTTATACTTGTATAAGCGTTATAAACATCATGGGAGAAAGATAGTTTATCTTCACAGAATAAAATGGAGAAGGGATTTTATATTAAAGATTTGATGCTCAAGTATAATTTCCTGTCATGGAGGAAAAAAAAAGAACTTATGAATCTTCTTTCTTTGAAAATTGACATAGAAAGGGTTTTTTTTACAGTTAAGGGCAGAAACATGCGAACATAAAGTATTGTACTATTTATTGCTCCCTTTTTCCAGTTTAAATTGAATCTTAACAATCATTTGAAAAGCTTCTGTTTTTGCTTTTGTTGATGGATAAATATCATGTTATACTTAAATTAATAAAGTACAACAATACGTAACTG
>BGPR01010791.1:0-51052 GCA_013235015.1 Araneus ventricosus
TCTTCTACGGAAAAACACTTTATACTTAAGAACTAACGCCAAGGAGATAACCACAGCATAAATGAACCGGCCTCCGCACCAAACATTCGGTAGTGTGGGCCTTGTATAATAGCCTCCATTATGAGCGGATATGCGAGGACACATCAGATAGAGTCAGAACCCACCGTCGGAAGGGTGTTACTCGACACAGCACCTTAATATATCCCACCGAGAAGCGAGACTCTCTTTACTTATACGGCAAGTTCTCATTCCGATATTTGAGGAACGCCCTTACATGGAATAGGATAAACAGAATTGATAATGTCAGCTGTGATTGTGACGCTATTCGTTACGTGCGCAGGATTAGTATCTCAATATCCTTCTCGTGAAACAGTAAAACAAAATTAAGCATAAGATATTTCTCAAAACTTATAATACGTTTCTGAGTTTGTTTCATTTTGATTATGTTTCTAAGTTAAGAAACTTTTATAGGAATGCTTCCCAATTTTGACTTTTTGAAACCTGAATAACCTTGATAAAGGCTGAAGGTGAAATCGCTGGCTGTATCTCAAAGTTTGGAATACTGCATAAAGAATTTTTATATTCATTTACAGAGAGACATGATTTCGTATCATTTTTGATTTTTGATTTTTTTTTTACTGATACAGCATAATTAATTCCAGGTGTAGGTATTAGAGATTTAACGAGTTTCCGGGGTATTGGTTGTAAATCTCCGTAATTTTAGTCCTGATAACTTTTTTTCTTATCTCCAAGTAAAAAAAGTTTCGAGAAAATGAATTATGTCTTTAGCGTACATTTTCTACTTTCGTAGCTGATTTCTGCTCAACATATGCAAGCTATTATTTAGCAGCAAATAGTTTTCTATTGTTTGGAACGTAGTCTAGAAATTTATAAATTGACAAAATTTTAATGAAAATATTATTTAAAAATTGATTAAATTAATTAATCAAACATTAATAAAAATTCTTAGTATTATATATAAAGGCGTAAATGCAGCTATTTATAATATAATACAGATACAAATAATAGATATACTAAACAAAAGTTAAAATTAAATAAAAAGAAGTAGTAAATAAAAGTAAACTAGACATGTCACATACCTTAGGTGATTAGTTATACATGCTTTCGAAAAAAGGTTCACTTTTCATGCTTTCATGTAATGTCAGAAATTGCTCTAATGATAGTTTTGGTTGTCTCAGCTAGGGAGATAAGTCGTGTTTTTCTCTCCTTTATAATCTTTTTTAATTTTGTTTTAATGATAGCAAATGAACACCTGGTGTTGTTTGGTTTTTAGTCCAATATTTAATTAGTTCTTTAATTGGATGTTTGTTCATATACTTATTTAACAGTAAGAACTCATTTAGCTGTATTTAGTGTTGTTGCTGGTTATTCTTTCGAAGACTTTGGGATTTTTCGTGTCACATGGGGTCAAGTTTTTGGACGAAACTCAAACATTTTCCGAAAGAATCCCACTCATTGAATCCTTGTCTGCAGGTTAAACTTGATGAAATCTGCAGGGCGGATTCTTTTCTTTTATTTTTTACATTTTTATGCATTTTCCCCCGTTTTCCTTCGTGTATTAAGGAATTAAAGCATTACTTAGTTGAATTGGTTTAACGGCATTGAAGCTTCTGCTAGGGCGGCTAGATTTTGGTGTTCGCAATACGCTAACTGTAGTCAGAAATCTTTCCTGGTATTCGTAAATTGTGGGTCTTGAAGGTGGACTTCGATTGTAGGTAGTCCGAAATTTATGCTGTATCTGTGTTGCAGATTTAAATTCGATAAACCACGCTACAACTTGCGCTTGTTCTTGAGGTGAAACCATTTTGAAACAAAATTCTTGCGAAGCATTGACGTAGCGCCATCTAGTTTACACTTGATTAAAAAATCTTTCATATTTTCTTTATGGAACAGTAAAAACCGTAGGTGCATACCATTTTTGTTTATCTTTAATTATTTTTTTAAAGTGTTAAGATACATTTCGGATACCCTGTACTATTCCAAATAAATTACAACCTTTTAGAATAAATGTTTTTGGAAAGATTGTTTTTGATGATGCTTAGTTGTACTAATATTTTAGCCTACAAAAAGTCCTTTAAGGAAAGAGAAACCATAGAAGAAGAATTTCCCTTAAACTTTTACTTAACTTTTAATAATGATGTAATAATAAGTAACGTATCAGTAAGATAGGTAAGATGCATTATTTGTTATACTATATGTTTAATTTTTATGGGAATAGAAATTAAACATGATATAGTTTGGTAGTAAAGTAATCAGCTGTAGGATTTGTTTCGTTTTAAATTGCATATTTATCATCAACAATACTTGAAATGAGTTGTGTCTATTTCATTTATAAATACAACGTCTGGAACAGAAGAAGGCAATCTTAATTTTTCGTAAATAAATCTCAACCCATTTAAGAAATCAAATCATGATCTGAACTTTCGGAGAAAGAGACCTTTTTTTCTCAATTTCATTTACAGTATTCACCTGCCATTCATATCTCATGGGAAATCAAGAGAAACATCAGTATCTTTCACCATGAAGGGAAAAAACTTTCTTAAAAAGAACTACCGGAAGTTATAGATAGCAATGAGAAATACAAGCAACGGGGAACTTTTTCTTCCGATACAGCCGTCCAACTTTTCTTGAAAGGAAGGCCCACTTATAGTCTTGTATTACTGCAACACGTCGGAAATGCTCTTTCCTGAGTATCACGGATAAAAACTTCCTCTTTTATTGCACATCATATCTTCCAGGTCCAATATTGTCTTTTTCTTGTATACCTATTGCTTGGTTCCGAGTTCTCTTGAATAAGTTTTTTCATTACGAATGCAGAGGAATACTTGAAATGTTCTACCAAATAGAAATATAGTCTGCTTTCATTTTTTGAAGACTTTTAAATTAGTCTGGTACCGTATATTTTCGGTTTCTTATTTTCACTTTTATAAAAAAATCAAAGAGAATGTATCGTCAACTTCAACCTCAAGATTTTGATGAAGCTTCACGTTTTAGGCCTCGCCGAAGTACTGGGAATTATGTCTTGTCTTCTTTCCGGCTTCACATGTACGGATGTAATTCAAATCGAAAGTGAGAGAGCTGGCTGAAATTAAGCATGAGATCGCAACACACACAAAATATATATCTCTATCAAAGTTTGAAGCAAAATCTGTCAACGGGATGATTCACATTTTGTTTGTCGCTGTTTATATAAATACGATCTCCTAAACGCAACAAGTTATATGACTGAAATTTGAAATAAGGTCTTTACATTTATTTTACAGAACTGATGCGAGTGACTTTGCGTACTATTTTGTTGAGAAATTATAAAGGTAGCATAAAAATATAATAAACAGTTCTATCTCAATCAACTAATCATTATAAGAGTTACGACTTTACAATATTTACGACTTTTTAATTTTAGATTTCTCTCTTCACATTTTAATTTTAGATCTCTCACATTCACTATTTGTATAGTTATTTTTCTAGTCATATTATATCCATCTCATCAAAAGATTTATAAACGCCATTTCACACGATTAATTAATAAGGCGAGTTGTTAATATTCTAATTTTTAAAAATAATTATGCATTTACAAAACAAGCATAACATAAGAGAACAATATGTCAAACGCCGAAACTAAGTTAAAAAGTTGATTCCTTTATCGAAAACTTTAATTTCTTCTCTTTTTGCATTCCCATTTATAATAAAAAAATAAATAAATATTAATGTTTTGCGAATTTTTTCTATCGTTTGAAAATCTAAACTTTTTGTTCATTTTTCTGGTTTGCTTAAATATTTTCTCGCAAAAATTGTTATTGCCACTCAATTGCGATATACCTTATTTATGAGCAAATTAAAATTTAAGCATAGGCCGTAAAAGATTAACAAATAGGTTTTTCAACGAATTCTTTAATGTCCCATAGAACATTTCTTATCATTTTATATTCGTTAGTTATAATTAAATGATTGGTCCGAATGTAGGATGATACTCGATGACAGGCACATGTGGTCTTGAGAATTGCTGAGTCATTTTAGATTCAAATATTTGAAATTAAGATTTCTGATGCGCCATTTAGGATGATATTTTAATATTCTAATTTTGATTAAATTGGTGCAATTTACTTTTGTAACTATTCTTTGTTACTTCTGTCAAATGTTCTGTTCCAAAGTTGTGTTTCGGAATGAATGAAAATTGTTTTCTTTCTTAAAAAACCATCGAGACGAAGATCTTGTGGACGGGAGATTTATTAACATACAGAAAAAAACTAAAAGAAACACGAACACATGTACACAGCATATACAATTAGACTACGCACGCTGCAAACATTATGTGGGCAGATTCGAAGAGGGAATGATATAAACTGAAGCGACAAGAGTTGATACACGCAGTTGTTAATGCTCCTTAAAATATAGTAGGCTCGTTTCAAGACAAAGCTATAATGTAATGCATGGACATTCATCTATTGAAAAAAGCCAATTATTTTTGGGTATTGCCCATTTTATGCTTATTTGAAAGACTGAAAATTTTCTAACACAATATTTTAGTAAGTATACCTTAAAGAGTTTTTCCTGAGAATCATTCACCTCCATAAATGATTTAACGCAGGCAAACACCACGTGATGTATAACGCCAAACATTTAAAAGCGTATTGACTTGTTAATATAAGATCTACCACTATTTTATTCGAAAACATATGTATATATAATTTTAAATCCTTTTTTACCTACACTGGTACGTATTGTTGTTTCCTTAATATAAAGCACGGATTCTTATTTCCGGGCTGGTGAATGAAAATTAAACCCGCTTCCACAGAGGAAGAGTAGCAGATTCCTAACTGTGGAGTTTGCTTAACTATCACAGCGCCATCTAAACGTTTCTGAGAGAACTACAAACCATAGCACGACACTATATAGTATATGGAACGAAACGCCGACATATTGTGTTACCGGTTTCATTCTTATTACTCCTTATTAAATTTACCATATTATTTATTATAATATCTTTTTTTAGCAATAGGCCCAATACTTTATTTATAAATCAATATTAGTGACTATTCCAATTTTTTCTACATATGGAACTACTTTCCTATTCAAGATTCCAGGAGATGAGAACGGTAAGTTTAATATCGTTTTCAAAATTTTTTATGAGAGGTTATTTAAATAACTGAAAAATTTCAAAGATTTAAAGTACTTATTTTCCATTTTTGTATATAAAATAAATAAATTTTATTTTATTTTTTAGAATTGCTGAAGCATATGAAAATGACTGTCACATAGGAAAACCTGATACAAACATGCATCAATTCTTAAAGATTTTTGCAATCCTGTAATTTCTAGATTTATTGTTCCATAATATGACTTGGTAATAATTTTAAAAGATATTAACGGAACCTTTGCTTATTCGTCTCAGGAAAACTTATTATTATAATTATTGCTATGATGTATTGTGAACTGTCAAAGTAATTAACAAGTTAAAATTCTTTTATCGGTAATTTAATTTTGAAATACAGCTGAAAATTATAAATAATACGTTTATAATTAAATTGTAGATATTAAAGGATAACATTTTGTAGCATTTTTAGCCTATTTTGATTTTGAGGAATAAGTTTTGATTGTGTTTTTTATAGTATGAAAATTGCTGCTGTTATTTGTGCTCTAAGTTGAGATGTATATTTAGTATGTGTAGTTACACTATATGCCCAAAAGTATCCGGACACTTATAGATTTTCACATTTTTTAGAATTTCTCCGGAATGGTTTAACCGACTGCCTTTAAACTTCGGGCATGTACAGAACAGATAATAACTCACATTTTACATTAAAGATTCGGTCCTGAGGACAATTAGGGGGCCGTCTACAAACTGATGAAGACAAAAAGGTTTTTGGCCCACCCCGCTTCACAAAATACGGATAACAAGATGAAACTTTCAGAAATGGTGATGTTTAATGTGCATAATATTTACAGGAATTTTTGTAAACTCAGCGCAAATATTTATTAAAATATAAAGGTTTTCTTAAAAAATCTCAAATTTTCCCACATGTTTTTTGCTTATAACATGAAGAGTGTTCTGTTATATTATACGAAACTTACAGAAAATATGACAACATGTTAAAGAAGCATTTGTGTAAAATTTGAAAAAGGATTGTTGAATATTACAGGAATTATGAGCATTTTTAGTAAGTAGTGTTTTACTGCGCATGCGCGAAACATAGTGTAATTTTTCTTTCACAACTTTAAAGACAGATATATAGGGCAACTTATATAAATTAATTTACTTCAATATCATTAGTATTCAGAAAGATATCGGCATTACAACGAGCAGAAGTTTAGCTCCTGTCGAAGAGAAGCTAAAAGATGAGGGGTTGTACACAAATTGATATTTTTTAAACTTTTATCATTAAATAGTTATATTGAAATGTATAGTGGTTAGAATTTGCTGCATACCCATGAACCCTTATCAATTATGTGCATAACTTAAATTCCAGCTAATTAGGCGCAATAAATAACAAAAATTTTATTACTTTAATTATATTATTTACATGATTATTAAGAAGTCACATATTACAATTTTACGGCCAAACGATATTTTTAAATATATTTATTTTATTGCGAAACGATTTTTTATCTAATTAATTTCTTTTCATAAAATATTTTAATAATTCTACATATATATATATATATATATATATATATATATATATATATATATATATATATATATATATATATTCGTTACGAATGTTAGATGTGTTCATGGGGATTCAGCAAATTCTAACCACTATACAATTCAATATAACTATTTAAAGATATGAGTTTAAAAAAATCATTTTGTGTACAACCCCTCATCTTTTAGCTTCTCTTCGACAGGAGCTAAAATTCTGCTCGTTGTAATGAAGATATCTTTCTGCATACCAATGACATTGAAGTAAATTAATTTATATAAGTTGCCCTATATACACTATATGCCCAAAAGTATCCGGACACTTGCAGATTTTCACATTTTTTAGAATTTCTCCGGAATGGTTTAACCGACTGCTTTTAAACTTCGTACATGTAAAGATTAAACAATAACACACATTTCACATTGAAGATTCGGTCCTGAGGGCAATTAGGGGGCCGTCTACAAACTGATGAAGACAAAAACGTTTTTGGCCCACCCCGCTTTACAGAATACTGATAACAAGATGAAACTTTCAGAAATCGTAATGTTGAATGTGCGTAATATTTTCAGGAATTTTTGTAAACTCAGCGCAAATATTTGGGAAAATATAAAGGTTTTCTTAAAAAATCTCAAATTTTCCCACCTGTTTGTTGCTTATAACATGCAGAGTTTTCTGTTATATTATACGAAACTTACAGAAAACATGACAATATGTAAGAGAAGCATTTGTGTAAAACGTTGGAAAAGAATTGTTGAGTATTACAGGAATTATGAGCAATTTTAGTAAAAAGTGTTTTACTGCGCATGCGCGAAACATACTGTAATTTTTCTTTCACAACTTTAAAGCCAGATATATAAGGAAACTTATATAAAAAAATTCAGTTCAATATCATTAGTATTCAGAAAGATATCGGCATTACAACGAGCAAAATTTTAGCTCCTGTCGAAGAGAAGCTAAAAGATGAGGGGTTGTACACAAATTGATATTTTTTAAACTTATAACTTTAAATAGTTATATTGAATTGTATAGTGGTTAGAATTTGCTGAATACCCATGAACACATCTAATATTCGTAACGAATAAAAAATATATATATGTAGAATTATTAAAATATTTTAAGAAAAGAAATTAATTAGATAAAAAATTGTTTCGCCATAAAATAAATATATTTAAAAATATCGTTTGGCCGTAAAATTGTAATATGCAACTTGTTAATAATCATGTGAATAATATAATTAAAGTAATAAAATGTTTGTTATTTATAGTGCCTAATTAGCTGGAATTTAAGTTATGCACGTAATTGATAAGTGTTCATGGGTATGCAGCAAATTCTAACCGCTATACAATTCAATATAACTATTTAGAGATATAAGTTTAAAAAATATCAATTTGTGTACAACCCCTCATCTTTTAGCTTCTCTTCGACAGGAGCTAAAATTTTGCTCGTTGTAATGCCGATATCTTTCTGAATACTAATGATATTGAACTGAATTTTTTATATAAGTTGCCCTATATATCTGGCTTTAGAAGTTGTGAAAGAAAAATTACACTATGTTTCGCGCATGCGCAGTAAAACACTATTTACTAAAATTGCTCTTAATTCCTGTAATATTCAACAATTCTTTTCCAAAGTTTAACACAAATGCTTCTCTAACATATTGTCATCTTTTCTGTAAGTTTCGTATAATATAACAGAAAACTCTGCATGTTATAAGCAAAAAACAGGTGGGAAAATTTGAGAATTTTTAAGAAAACCTTTATATCTTCCCAAATATTTGCGCTGAGTTTACAAAAATTCCTGTAAATATTATGCACATTAAACATTACCATTTCTGAAAGTTTCATCTTGTTATCAGTAATCTTTGAAGCGGGATGGGCCAAAAACGTTTTTGTCTTCATCAGTTTGTAGACGGCCCCCTAATTGCCCTCAAGACCGAATCTTCAATGTAAAATGTGAGTTATTGTCTATTCTTTACATGTCCGAAGTTTAAAGGCAGTCGGTTAAACCATTCCGGAGAAATTCTAAAAAATGCGAAAATCTGCAAGTGTCCGGATACTTTTGGGCATATAGTGTATATCCGAAGCAAGCTTCTTCACAAATACCTACTGTGAAATAGAATAAAATTAAATGATTAAATATCTCCAGATGTAGGAAATTTATTTAATAAGCATGTTAGGTAATACTAGTTTAGTAAATTTATAAAAATATTTTTATCTGTTTTAATTAACACAGCGTCGTATAAGAAAATTAATTGTTAGTTGCCGAAGGTGAATATTTCATTAATATTTATGAATTACAATGAAGTGGAGTCTTTAATAAAACAAATTGGTGTGTGTTTGTTTTACATAAATGGAATCTACTAGAAATTTGTTTTTTCAGGCAATCTGTCAATGTGTGAGCAGTTTTGTCTTCACGATGGCTGGTCGTATGAAATTCACCACGATTTGTAGAAATTTGTCTAAAAAGTATAAAATAATATTTGTTTAGATGAACATAAATCATATGATTCTCTTTATCGTAGTTTAAATAAATGCTTTAATACTGAAGCAGTTTTCTAGTTAATTTGAAGAAAGAAATCTTGAACTTTTCTCTGTATCTTACAATGAGTCAGTTTCAAAGTTATCGTTACTTTCTTTATGCTTAAAATATTTTTTAAAAATTCTCTTGTTCTTTTATATTTCTTTAAAAGGATATAATCTTTAAAAAAAACAAATTGATGATACATATATCTTAGCCAACTTCAGTTCCTTTTCGAAAAAAGGAATTATTTCATGTTATAAGCTCTGGAGACTGTGAAGAAAATGTTGTATCTTATATTTGATGTTATCTTACTGATGTAATTTTTATCTCATGATTTCATGCATAAAATGTAAAATGTTCCTTATAAATGATTCTTAAAATTTAGAAAATTTTAGTTTTTAAAAATATTTTTTAAAGATTATGATATAAGTAAATCTAAATGAAATGGCACACACAATATTTTTTTTAATTTGTCAATTTGTATGAACGATATGTGATTTTGTATAATTTTAATTTATTTAAGAAGAGTCACAAATTAATTCAATTATTAAGTCAAAAATTCATTGTTTCAAGCAAACTGACTGTAGAGTTTATTATTAGAGAGTGGCTAAAGGCATCAGATGATCAACAAATCAGGGGATTCGAACTGTCGTCAATTGCTGTTATTCTGTTTTCATTTTCTGATGAACTTGTAACTTCTCAATGTAACGTTGTATTTGTGTTGTAATTAAGTGTCTTTTATGTGTGACATCCTTGCTTTTTCAGTATATATTTATTAATTCTGCCAAGACACGGCATCGGGTAGATATCGGCTCTGCATTAATATTTGATTTCTTCCGTTACAGAGATTAATGGTACATAGATCGTGAAGTCTCAACATATATAAGCTCGTCATCCTCTGAAAGAAATGCTAGCCTTTACTATTCTCGATTATTATGTTTCTTTGCTTAATGCATGAGCCAAAGTCTATTGTATGATTGCAAATGACATTGAGTAATGAACATGATTAATGGGAATTTCAAAACTTATTTCCATAACGGTTTTGATAAACGATAAAGTACTAGCAAAACATTTTTTTTCCTTATTCATAAAATATCTATCACAGTTTCTTGTTCAGCAATCTGTGTGTCATTTGTAAACGGTCGTCTTTTAGAATAAATATGGTTTCAGCGGATCATAAATATGCAAGGGAAAAGAAAAATTATTATTTTTCATTTTATTTTTTAGATATATGGGGTTTCACAGTGAACTGACGTTTAAGAATTCTAAGATAACTATATTTTAACAGGTGTAATTAAGAAAATGAAACAATAATTAATTTAAGTTAAAGTAAGGGTAAATTCATCGTGTTTTGTGAGTTTTTACATATTTGTAATAATACGCTCATCTTCTGGAAATATATTTTTATGTAATGTAGCTAACATCTTTCAGTCTTTCCTTATTTGAAGCTGTATGTCTTCTGAATTTAAATTTTACAAGACTAGAAAAAGGTTTCGGAAAATGCCTCTTTCAGGATGTCTTGGTTGTCATATTAACACTAGAGCAATTATCAGGTTTAATAAAAAGATTTTTATATTATGAAGTGGAAAATGAATGTAGTAATTGACATAACTACTATTCCAAAACAATGAGAGTTTACTTCTATTTTCAAATACCTCATTTGACGGAATTTTCCCGCTACCGGAATCTCGTTTTACTACGAAACTAAACTTTTTACTTATCATTTCCTTCTCTCTATATATCTATAAATTTTAATTTATAATCTAGATGGACTATAGTAAGGACATATGTTAATGTTTAAAAAATAAATTACATTTTTATACTTTTAAAGCTAGTGGAATTTAAGAAATTTTAAGTGATTTCTAATTTCGGCTTCATCTGAGCTTTTATTTGTGAGATTAAGGGATCCTGCTGCCGTCCGGTGAACAGAAAATTAGTAAACGTTTAAAAGGATTTTAGAACAAAGGCTGTTAAGTAAAGGAAAAATTGATGCTTATAAAAATTTTCAATGTGTTGATTCAGTGCGAAACCAACGAATGCCAAAGACTTAAATCTTTACTGGGAAACAGTCAATTGCGATATATCTTATTCACAAATATATTTAAATTTGAGCATTAACCATTAAGATAAACAAATAATTTTTAATGAATTTTTTTATAATTTTTATTTGTTTCACAGTCCGGGGGTCAAGCTTGTAGTGAACTTTTCAGGGACTTCTAAGCTATTCGCATGTGACCAGACATCTAAACAATCACTACAAAAGCTCTCCGTTCATGTTTCTGCCCTCATCTTGGTATTAAGAAGTTTTTTGATTATAAACTTTGTTCCTTGTTCTTACAATTAAATCTGATTACTTATTCACTTTTATTATCTTGATTTTATTTATATTTATAAGGAAAGAATTTTGAAATACATCTTTAACTCTTTTCCTGGTGGTTTGAAATTTGCTCGGTTATGTTCTCTCGAAGATCAATAATGCGAGTAATGCGTAATTGTATTAATATTTTTAGAACTTAAAAATTAGTTAATCGCTTGATTTCTTTCACTTATATTCTATATCAGTTCCGCCGGTGATTAGGAAATTCTTGAAAAAAATTCATTTGAAGATGCTATGATATTTATTAATATGAATTGTAAATTAAAGAATAAAAAGACGAAAACTATTTTTAAAATTTTACATTTAAAGACAGTTTTTATTAATTTTTAAATTTATTTCCCACACCTATATACATTACACATGCGGTACTCTGATCTTTTGAGGCATTATTTAGATTGCCGTGGGTTAAAAGGTTGCAGTGGATATACCACTCCAATGACTACAGCTGCCCCATTGTATGTCCTGTTGCCAATCTACCGATTTGCTAGAGTCTTCAAGGGAATTGAAATTACGTTTGTTCGCTCGACATACCATAGAAATTATGTGTTTTTTGAATAAAACTATTTGCTGGTTCGTTTATAGACTTTAGAGAATACTCAGGATACTAGTTTCTTTTGTTCTTCACTTTCTCCTCTCTTCTCCTACATACATCCTGGCAATCCACTTTATTTTAAGGTTCGGATCACAACTGTATACGAGCCTTTATATAAAGTTGTACGTGCGAATCTTTTTGAAGGATGCTGATTTTTGAATGCTGTGCTTCCGAATAGCGATAATGCTGCTCTAAAACCATACGAAGACAGGCAATTAATGAAAGCGCCCTCTACAATTTGAGAGGGTGTTTTGGGTATACTTTATTGTGTTTCGAAATATGTTTCATACGACTATATCTGTATTTCAAAAATCATGTAGAAACATAATGCAGATATTGAAATGGTATATAAATAAGGCTATGATATATAAAATAGGGCTATGATATATATGATACGAAATAAGGCTAGGTTTCGACTATGTTATTACAACTGCCGTGCAGATGTTGTGACTTACTTAAATATGTGACTTCATTTCATTAAACACAGCAAGGACTTATTTTTAATAGATACCTTTTACCCTTTAACGTTCATTGGTTTCGCAGTGAAACCACACATTGAGCATTTTTTTATTGCGCATGAATGAAAAAAAGTATAATTTTTCTTTAATAACTTAATAGATATGTAAGTCAAACTATATAAAATTTCCAATTCAATACCGTTAGTATTCACAAAGATATCGGAATTACAAGAGCTAAATTGCTTTTGATCTCTAAGAGAAACAAAATGATGTGGGTTCTTGCAGAAATTGATACTTTTTAAAATTGAATCTTCGAAAGCAATATTGAATTTAATGAAGGTCGAATATCTTGAATACTCACGTATACTTATAAATTAAATACATAATTGAAATTACATTTCGATGATAACTTATTCGGAGCGGAAATAATCCGTTACCGCTCATTAGTTTCACTGTGAAACCGCAAATTTTTGAAAATAAAAGTGCGAAAAATTTTTCCTTTACATATTTATGATCACCTTCATGTCTAATATTTTTGAAATAAATTTAGTAATTTTCAAAGCGAAACATGTAGTGAACTTGAAAGGGTTAAAAGAGCTTCAAGAGTCCCATAATTTCAAATTGAATTCTTGAATTTCATATAGAAACTTTCATATCTCTTGATATTTTTTAGCCTTAATTAATGGTGAGACCTGATAGCAGAATTATAGTTTACTGAAGGTGTATATGATTTCAAATACTGTTGATTCAATTCTTATTCAAATAATTCGGATTAAATAATAAAACTGAATTAAAATGAAACTACTTTACTTTTTTGATTTAGAATAGTATATTAATGTTTTAATTATATTAAAATTTAATCAATTTCTTTTCCTCAATTGTCATGTTGCAAAATGGTGCTGTGATATAACGGAAATTCGCATGTAACCAATGCGTGGACATTTTTTTTTTAAAGACGCAATTATTCTAGAGTTAACACCTGTACAAGGCTGATTTGTATGACACATAATTTTCTTACGAATTAGCTTGGTATTTTTTTTCTGGAATAGACTTGCGTTAGAATTATTCACATCTGTATTCATTTTTTAAAGACACTCTATGCATTAAAGGACGCAAGTAAAACCAATCATTCAGATGTGCATAATTGTATTTACAATTTTTACCAGTATTGCAAATTTTTCTCAAGCTGCGGTCCAAAGGCTTGTGTTCCCACGAGTTTCGTCGGCGGTTCGCGTTATTCCCTTTCATCGGAACAGGAATATTTGGCGTGGGCCGTGGGCTTGTAAATGCATCTGTTGTTTCCCAAGTTAGGGCGGTAAATAGCTGGCGCATCAAAGTAAATGGGAGAGGACAGACGCCGCCAATGCAGCTGTCTGTTCATTCCAGCGCTGCCGAGATATTCGCAATGCCACGTGACTTTTCGAATTCCACCCACCACAGTCCGCAAGTACGAACCGCGAGCTTTAGGAAAGCCATACACGATTTTTTTTCGAAATCATTAAAAGAATAGAATGGAACATTTTTATTATTATATTCAGAACAAAATGGTGATATTTGAAAGAAATTAAAATAATGAAGAAATACTTTTATATACAAAAAAGAATTAAGATTTTGTGTTGAAAACAGTACATGGAAATTTTTGCACTGATTAAAAATTTCACTCTAGTTATTATTTCCACAACGTGACTTATTGTATTTAGTATTTTAGATATAATCGCTTTATTACAGAAATCCGACTAATTTAATTTTGTGTATAAAACGACAACATAAAAAAAGATTATGATAAATTAGGAGTTTAAATCATTCTTTTTTTCTTTTATTAAAGTCAATGTTGAATACTTTTTGGCAAATCTTACAGTATCCACATCATTGCCAAAAGAATATAATGATAAAACAGCAACAGTTTGTTGTAAGATGGCATATGATAATAATAACTGTGTATGGTAATAACTATATGACACAAACGCGAGTATTCTCTCTTCGGCTTTCTCGTATACTGTTACAATATGGCCCGGCAGTCCAAATGAAGCGGTTGGATATCCAGTCTATTTGAAAATAATAATCTCCAAAAATAATGCGCACTCTTAATTATGTATCGACATTTACATAAAACATTACTGGCATCAATCTGTTGAACCTAAGTATGAAATGCGAACTTTTCATCTGATATTGGTCTTTTGAAATCTGTTTCTCAAATCATAAAAAATTCGCGGAATGAAGAAAGAAGTCTTTAAATGTCGTTTCACATAAACCATCTCCACGCGATATCCTTTATTATCATCCAAAGGAATCTCTCCTTACAATCTATTTTAAGCCTTTTATTTTGATTCCTTGAAGCGCAAAAGGAGATTATTCTAAACTAGAAGCATTTCATTTTACTTTCTTTCTTCCGTAACCTCAGTAATAAGAACTTAAGCCCTAGTTAGCGAAAAACATTTCCTGCATAGCATTCCCTCCACTTGCGAAACAGTTGTGGTTGAATTTGTGCCATTCTGACGCTTTGCGATTAAAACGAAAACGAGGAATTTGTTAAGAGATTAATTATTTGCTTTGTCTTTGTATCGTGAAGCAATTGAAAATGCAATACTCTTGGAAAAATGGGATAATAAGATGTTCGTAATTTTCTCCTTGGTGCTTTTTGGAGCTGTTAACAGTTGTTATTCAAGGAACGCTATTTACCGAAACGAACCTTTTAATTTGTTTGATTCTAAAAATCATGTACATTGTTTTGAATCAGGAATCAACAGTTGAGATAAAACCAATGCCATCTACGGCTGAAAACTCATATATATATCATTCATTTATCTTTTGTCCTCACTGGCAGTTTCTCACATTTAAGGACGAAATTTCAGCTGAATCTGACAAATAAAACACTTGACACAATGCTTAATTAATCTAAGGTGATCGATATAAATCACAGCCATGTAAACTTTATTCAATTTAAACTAATTTAATCTGATTAAATTAATAAATATGCGTACAGTTCCAAGTTGTCCACCACTGAAACACGCAAAGGAACTATTAGCTTGACAGAAATGCTGTATCAGATGATATAAATCATTCCTTTAGAATTCGAGTTTCATACCAATTAGAATTAAGTAGTTACATTAATTCTACAAATTTTTCTTAGACTCCCATTACTAATGCTAATCTACTTGCAGTAGTTTATCTCAAATTGTTTTTTGCGAAATTACTATGCTATAATTGCAAAGAATTGACGATATACTCCCTTCAAAATGATTAACAATTAGTAATTATTAACCTCGGTTATTGGTGTTACGGTCACGACAAAATTACTAATAGTTATTAATTAAACCAACACCACAATTAGCTCGTCCGAATGCGGTTTGTAATGTTATTTGTAATTATCAGGAATCATCCGTAAAGATAATTATTAATTTAAAATACATTGTTTATTAAGGCAAGATGAATATTTTCCTTTATTGTGAAATTTATCATCAAATGTTCTTCAATGTAATATAAAATTAGGAAAAAAGATTTTTAACTGGAAATATATGAAGAAACTCGACAGTATTTTGAAGAAAGTAAATAGAAATTACTAATGGAAATATGTTATAGTTTCCAATATAAATCAAAAAATAAGTAAAAAAACACAAATATTTTAATCTAAGGATGTCTAATTCAATTTCAAAGTTATTTGCCAAAAATAATCAATTACTTAATACAAATCCAGATGTCATATTTAACTTTCCTACATTAACAGCAAGATATTTACACTTGACACTATCACAAAACAGTAAAAAAGCAAATATAACTCTAATTCAAAAACATCATCCATCCACCTTCAGATCCTTTCATTCGGGCAACATTGACGCTGTTTATTTCTACTACTCTCTCACTCTTTTTTTCTCCAACGTTTTAACACTGAATAAACTCTTGCATGTCATCAACATCCGTTTCATAACACTGTACGGAAAGGATGTGACTTGCAGTTGTACAATCCACAATTCTGCACACAAACGAAAACACATGAAACGATGATTTCTAGATTAAAGTATAACCGTTATCTAAGACTAACCGTTACCAGTAAAACCGATTCAGTTCAGTTGTAATTCAACACTTTCACGACTAATGGAACACATATGTCCTGAAAGAACTTTAAAACATACTTTTGGGATAGAGATGCTCCTTGAGATATTGGAAATATTACCTATCAGTTCTGTCAAGTATTGAGAAGAAGTTTTCTTTTCCAGAACATGATGTCTTTAACGTAGGTTGCTGCATTGCGTTTCTTTCTCCATGTTCGATCAGCTCATTTGATAGGTAACTAATGTGTATGCTTAGTTTTCAAACAGTATCGTGCATTTTCATTAACATTTTTATCAATTTGTAAATCTAAATTGCAAAATCTTTTACTTTTCTTTACAAAACTACTCAATGAAAACTACTGGCACGCGCATGCCTCAGTGATAACGACGGATGAGATATATATGCCCCGGTCCTAAACCAGGGATTATTTTTTTCCTAAAAATAAAAAAAACCTTTGGTTTGGAGATTTAGCTTGCCCTAATCATTATTCGTGTTACTAAAATTGTTGTTGAGTAGAAAGAAGCACTCGTTGCGAAAGAGTTATTTCGCGCCCACAACAGCGCTTCTTTAATTATTAAAAGGTTTAAGTGGAATCACTCCTGAATCTCAGCAAAAGAAATCTCGAAATGTGTTCAAAAAAGCAAATTTTTAAAATTAAATTATATCTTAATGTTTAGTTTCAATTTACAGTTCATTTATATAAATATTAAAGACATTTGAAGTCATTTTTCTTAAATTCACCTTCAGATGGCGCCAGAAGTATGGAATCAAAATTTAATAAAATTAATAATCGGGTAACTGATAAATAAGTTATGAAAATACTAAAATATTAATTTCTCGTCGAGAACACACAAGTGCAAAAAATCATAAAACTATTCCACGTTAGGAAATGAGTGAGAATCGATTTCAAAATTTCATGTTTACGTGCATGAAATATATCAAGTTGAAAAAGGGTGTAAAACTTTCTTATTAAATGTTCAAAACCATCAAGTTCGTTCAACCAAGCACGAAATCTCCAATTTTTATTTAGTATGCAAAACTGCGTTGAAGTTGCCTATCTTATTTTTAAAATATGGTTTCAGCACACAATTTTTAAACTTTTTTTACGAATAAAAGAAATAAATCTTTTTTCAATGATTTTAACTTTCCTTTTCAAAAAGAAATAAGTTATGAAATTCCTCATACAGAAAAACAAGAGCTTACTAAAACGATTATCAAAATACTTGAGCGATTAATTACATTTTGGAAATAAACATTAGTTCAAAAATTGAATATTTTTTTACAACATGCTGTCATTTTCATTATATAAACTTTTGCAAAATATTTATGCAAGAGAATTTCTTCAACCCACAGTGACATAAAATTGTTTGTAAATGAAAATTGATATTAATTACTTAAGTTAAACCATTAATGGGTGTTTCTGAACGAAAGACTTTTTTTTTCTCGATGGTTGGTTCATAGTTAATAGACAAATTTATCTCAAATTTGAGCTTGCAATAAACCATAAGTATTCCATTTTTCAGTTTTCAATCTTTTTATGTTACCTTTTGTTTTTTTTTCAGAAATGTTTCATGTCATTGCACAGTTTGGAATAGGATTTTATTCACTGATTTGTAAGCTGTCTTGTCACTAGTGTTTTAATTCAAAACTGACTAGTCAAATAAAAGATAAAGAGCTCTAAGCCTGATTCTAAAAAAACTAAGTGGGGGTTGTAATGAATGTATTTTAGCTCGAATTAATATCACAAGCGAAATATAAGTTTAAAATATAAATTCTTTTTATGCATGGTTCCAGAAGTCAAAATAATCCACGAAATCCATCCGAAAATTACAATAGAAATGCATTTAAAGTTAAAAAATCTTTCCATTATTAAAACAAATGATCACTTTCTTTATAAACGGCCAGCTTTAAAACTTTAAGACGTCTACATTGAGTCTCACTATGAATATTAAAAACACGGAAAGATTGTGAGAATATCGATTGATCCATTACCCCAATTTCCACTTCAGTTCATCGTGATGAATAACTTAAGTGGGAATATTGCATTGAAATGGCACCAGGTTTAAGTCCGTCATTCACAATCGCTTCATACCACACAAATGGTGTGGCGACACTCCATACCAGTCAATATTTCAGCCTATCCATTTGTGAAAGTCATTTACGACCGCTTCTCACAAACCCATCGGATGTGGTCACTGCGATTCCTAACTGCTGCTACTTCTGTCACCGCCTTCAAAGCACGACCCTACGCCTATTCGGATTTGAACTACAGCGAAAGAGCTTCAAACCCTTTCCCTGATGTATCTATACCGGTCGCTTTTCAGCATTTATGGCCCGGTAATCCTAGTGAGCGGTTGGAAATCCAATCTTTGACCACAATGCTTCAATTCTCATAGGAGTTTCGCATTGGCGACAGGTTTTGGCGTGGAGTGGACGAATTAGCAAGGAGTGGAGGGCTCGTGAATGTCCAACCTAACATTGTATTTCCGTTGAATGGGGTGTCGAATCCTTAATCATCCATTATAGAAGTGGATATTCTTAAGTGAAATATCCACGGCGTCACCGAACTAAGTAAATAATCGAGTTAATCTTGACTTTTCTTGCATGAAGACGGAAATAAAAACGAATTAAACCAGAGCAAAACTATGAATAAATGAAAACCGCGTTAAACTTGTTGGAATGCTTCACACAGAATATATCATGCCCTCACACTCAGAGGATATATATTATATTAAACTATAACATGAAACGCTCTGAATTACATTCCTCATTAATAACGTGCCTCTCTCGTCAAGAGAGTGTACCTGAACTCCCACCCTTTTCTCACTAAAATTTGTACCTGTCTCAATGAGTCCAGGAACTTGAGATCTTTACTCAAAACTCCAACTGTGCGCTGAAAAAAAACTCGGCATATTACTTTCGAATTCTATAGCGGAAACTAACTTTCATACTTATAGAAAATCTGCGATAAAGGTTGAAGGAAAGGCGCCCTTCCTTAACATCCGGTCAGGGGTCAACAGACAATCCTTACTTTCATTACTTGTAGAGTCGCAACAACACAATTAATTCATAATATAGTGTTGCTTAAAAAATAATTATTTGTAAAAACGCGGATGACACATTAAATTTGAAGAAAGACATTAAAACGTTATTTAAAGCAGTATTTATTCTAAGAATTAAGTTCTAATAGAAACATATGTTCACAGGCAGACATTTATACGTTTCACTTTTCTAACTACAATAATATATTAATAAATCAGTCCTAGAAAGTTATTTTCTTTTTTCTTCCTCATAAATTACTTATAAAAAATAATAAAAAATTGATATACCTTGGAAATATTTAATAAAAAAAGGAACATTGATGTTCTTTCTTTCACCTATTCGAGCTGTAAGAGTATTTATATTATTTATTGTTCGATCCTAAAACTTTAGTGCTACTTTTATAAAAGTGAAGAAAAGACAAAAATTCTGCCTTCTGGTTTTTGAAGATAGTAAAAAATAGGAATATTTTCTGAGACTCATGAGAATTTAAGCACATGGATCCCAAGGCAGTCAACTGGGAGGTCATGTGAGAAAAGCAAACAAAAGTAAGTAAAAAGGAGAAACCACTAAAGTAAGAAAAGAAACGCACAGCCTTGTCTTTTATTTAACTTACCCTAACGTATCCTTCTTTCTTCGCAATTGTCTTTTCTACCTTTTATTCCCTCTTGTGCGAGTATTTCTTTCACTTATACACAGCAGTGATTCTCATAACTTTGTGCGAGGTTTTTGTCTGGAGTCTCTCTTAAAAATGTGCATTTGTCTTCTTTGCCTTTTGTAGGAAACGCAAACAAAGAAGATGCCTTGTTACTTTGTTTCAAGCGAGTCGTCACGAAGAAAGAGAAAGATCTGATTCTGATATTAATTGCCTTCTTGAAACAAAAAATTAATATGAATAAAATCGAACAGCTAAATGACAGTTTCTTCAATTTATTAATTTTAACGATGCTAAAGCGGGAATCATTTAGCTATTTCCAGAAATAAATTGGTTAGTTTTATATATTCAAAATGGCGGGGTATGAAAATGTTAAATTGTTTAAATTGAGCATGCACATTTTCTAATTTCTCTACTAATTATAAAACCGAATCTGCAGAACCTGTCCGTCTGTTCGTCCCGTCCCATGTCCATCCAACTGGTTCAGATGCTGAAAGGTCATCAGACACAGGGTGGCGTTTTGTCTGTCCGTCCCATATCCAATCATTATTTAGTAACTGTAATGGTTAGACCAGGGTTATAGTGAAGAGTTCTGTTTGTCTGTCTATCTGATAGAACTCTACAGGACAAACCACTGAACTTAGAACTTCCAAAAACGGTGAATATAAGCAGAACCCCGGGTATCCAAATTAATTGGGGCTGGTGTTCGGATTCTGAGTAATTCCGATTACTCTGGAAATTCAGTAAAATACTCTTGAATCCAAAAGCAGTAGACTATTGACTCTGGGTGCGCTGTGAATGCTTTCGGAAAGAGCACTCGGCTATTCGCAAGGCAAAAAAGTTGAGGGTAGAAAGAAGATTTCTGTTTTTTTCTACTAATTAAGTTGTTGTATCCATTCTTAAAGACCACATCAAATACTTTTTTCAAGTTAGAAATAAACATTATCTTTGTTCCTGATTCGTGATTTTTATTTTCCTTCATTTTTTCAGAAAAAATTCTTCAAAAAATTAAAAATAGGCGTTCGGATTCTCCGGAATTTCGTAACACCAAGGGTTCGGAATTCCGGGTTACTACTGTATTTGTTCTCAAACAAACAAATGGCTTCAAATATCTCCTGAAATCTTATT
This sequence comes from Araneus ventricosus, assembly GCA_013235015.1. Classification (NCBI taxonomy): domain Eukaryota; kingdom Metazoa; phylum Arthropoda; class Arachnida; order Araneae; family Araneidae; genus Araneus; species Araneus ventricosus. The sequence goes on from BGPR01010791.1 coordinate 21,485, forward strand.
ACAAGTTTCATTTTCTAAGAAATCATAAAATCGATTGTGATTGGTTTTAGAAGAATATATTCACACATCCACCATTTCACAGAATACAGAGTATGTTAATGAATTAAAAATTTTATTATTGTTTTTAATAATACAATATAGCACGTTCAAATCAAATGCGTTCTGTGCTACTTGCGGCTTACATATTGTATGTTAAATCATACCAAAAGGAGATTTTATTTTTAAAAAAAATAAAACGTTTCAAAATTCTGTAATGGAAGGAATTTTTTTTTAGAAGTTTAAAATAAAAAACCGATATGCTCAATTTAAAAAGTGTTAATTCATTCATACATTATTAATTGTAAGTACACTTATCTGATCAAATAAATTAAAAAGAATTTTTTTATTTACATGAGAGAAAAATTTTATATATAAGAAGAAAAAATTAACATCTTTTGTGTTATTCTGTGCTCTCGATTACAATACACTGTTTAAATATTTTTAGAAATTAATTATCATTTAATTGATTATTTAAATTAAATTTTGATTTCATACACATGGCGCGATCTGGTAGTTTGAAAATTAATTATTTAAAGGTTCCGTAATATTTATGATAAAGAATAACAAATTAAAAACTACTGAAAATAAATTAAACAAGAAAAGTTGAAAAAATTTTTTAAAAAATTAAGTGCAATTACACTAAGAAAATAATATTTAAAAACCCTTTTGCTCAAATTTATTCAAATGTACGAAAAGCAGAAGAGTCTCAGTGTTTTCATTTTTATGATGGTTCAAGTGCTCAAATTTATTTCCTTTTCAATTCCTATAATTTTATAAATAATGGAATTTTTAAAAGTTTTATAATATAATTTTCAAATGTTTCTCAACGTAAAAACCACTAATTCTTTTACGCATGTATGCATGTCTTAATTATTATCTATAAATTGTATAAACAGTATATTTTAGTTTTTGAATGTGTAACCGATTTTAGTACTCTGTAAACGAAACAAAGGAAAAAAAAGATTTTTTTCTTTTTCAACAATTAAAAATTTTAAAGCATGATGTTCAATATATGAAATACAAAACTCATTTATATTCTATAAACTGCAAATGCACTTTTCTAATCTAATCGTTTAAAAAAGAATTTCAGTAATTTGCTTTTCTTTATATAAAATTGACATCTAGTGATCGATTTTTACTCATTTCTTCTTTCAAACCGGCGAATAAAAGTAAGAATAACATCGCCATCTTTCTCTGTTATAACTACAGGGAAGTAAAGAAATGAGACATCTTTTGTTGTGTGCATTTCGAACGAAGGACGACGAAGACGAATTCACAATTTAGAGGAGACGCCCCAAAAAACCTTGCAGAAACACATGAGAATCAGTGTTGCGAATAAGTGAAAGAAATCTTTACTCAATAGGAAATAACGAAAAGAAACAACTCCTATGAGAAAAGAAATATTTTCCCGTGAGTGACTAAATTTTTTAAAAATGGTCTTCAGTGATTTTCCTAGTACCGTAGATTTATCTCTTTTATTTGCACATTGTGAGAAACAAGTGGATTAATTTAAGGATCTTGAGTTGATTTCTGAATATTCCAGTGAGTGACTTAAAAGTCAAAACTGCAAGTTGCTTTTCTCGCATTCATTATTTCTTCTTTTTACTTATTTCTCTTTTTTTCTTTTCACTTTTCTCATAAAACCTCCCAAAGGGCTACTTTGGGTCCCTTAAAATTTAACAATCAACAATTTGAATTTCTTTTTTTTTTTTTTTCGATTATCGTCACGACACAGATGTCGTTTTTCTAACAACTGTTCAAATTTGTAGATAAGAAATAAGTAACAAAATGGTCTTAGATGTCTCTCAGGTAAATAGGAAAATATAATCACTCCTTTTAGTAAATCCGACTAAAATATGAGAATCACATTTTGTAGGCGTGCAAGGAAGATCAGCTAAGTCCACAAACCCAGATTTTTAGAAAAATATTTTTTTTTCGCAGTAAACATTTTAATATGAATTTGAGTTGAAATAGTATCCTAATTTCTGGCATTTCAGTGATAGTTAAGGAGTTGGAGGGTTTTCTGCATATAGAAAACAGCAGTTTTGGATGGTGATGAAATGCAATTGTTTTTAAAACGGACTTGATTTTCTTGTACGGCAGCGATTTATCTCTTTCATTTGTACGAAATAGAAACAAGTGGATCAAATTAAGGTGCATGAGTCGATTTCTGAACAAATTATTGTTCAGAATTGTTCAGAAGCATTTCTCTTACTAATAACTTTTCCCTATCCGAAAAAAGAGCATGCGTTCGGAATAAACTTTGCCGAAATTTATGATACATATACAAATGCAATTTCAATTTTAGTGAAATAATATTTATTGATTCATTACAGCAACATAATTTAAAATAAAAAAACCATCTTTTTCTTCCCATACATAGCAACCTAACAAAGCAATCACATTTAAGAAGAACAGACCCACTTTTATTTGAACGTACTTTACTATATTATTAAAAGCAATAAAAGAAATTTAAATTCATTAATATTTGACGTATTTTGAGATGCGGAGGATTTGTAAATACCTACCTCTCTTACCAATGACTCTTGATTGCAGGATATTTTAGCAATTGAATTTTGTAACAAAATTTCAGAAGATTACACTCATTTTGAATAAGGAAATAAAAAATATATTTCTGCGCTTGAAGACACTTTATAGAAAGGAAACTCTGAGAAAACTTTTTTTTATATTCTTGAAAGAATTTAAACAAAACTGTTTTGAAAATTTCATCTTCGTATTTTTGTAATTAAGATTCTTTGTTTTAAGCATTTTCTGCTTTTTAGTATTTAATTTTTTATCCGTTATTGTTAATTTATAATTCCTTATTAAACATATGAGAGAATCTTCAAATCACTTATTTTCAAATTTTACTAGTTAGCGTCACTCATACTTTATAAAAATTAACTTAAGTAATGCATTAATTGGTAATTAAATTCTGTAAATTTTAAAGTAGTGTAATTTTATTGAAAATACACAAGTATTCGATATTAAAAAACTCGAGCTCATCAGGCAGTGTAACTGATTAAAAATTATATGCATGCAAACATGAAACAAGACAAGTTTAAAAAACCAGTATACAAATGAATGAAGAAAGAAAGTCAATTCTCGGAGTATCAAGAACTTCTTAATGATAATTGCGTGTTGCTAATTTATGAATATATTTTTTAATGAAATATAAGATTAGTGAAAATCATACATTTTAGTAAATATGGCTGAGTATTCTGAGAATCAGAGGTGCTATGCAACCAGGAACAAATTTCCATCTTATAGAATTCGTGTTTAACTCCTGAAAACTCTGAAGCATATAGTTTCATTTTCAAAATTGAACCTCACAGTACATAGCATATCAGACTAGTAATAATGCATTAATTATTTTTGCAAATTTTTGTTCCCAGTAAAGAGCTAATAAAGAAAATATACATTTTCAAAGTAAAACGCGAAAGAAGCCTCAGAGAAATTTATGAAAACAACTGCTGAATATAATTTTAAAATATCGGCAAATAAGAGGAAAAAGCAAAAATGAACATGGGGAAAGCAAAGAAACCAGTAAATTGAAAGATATAGATACCAGTCAGAGAAAAAAAATACTTTTCTCACATGACCTTCCTATTTGTTGATTTTGGTCTCATTTACACCAGTTTTCCAGAATCGGAGAAGTTTCCTTTTATTTTATAAGATTATCTCCCGAAGCCGGAAGCCGGTGAAATTTCAACAGAGCTTTATGGACCCAAAAAAACTAAAACATTCGAAAATCGAGTGTTAACTCAAAAATGTCGACTCGATACCTCAGTGATTCTCTGAAAGTCATGTGAATTGAACACATTATTTTCATTCATAAACAAAAGAGTTCGAAGATAAAGTATAGACTTTTTTTCGTTTGTCATTTATGTAAACGATTTTTATCACACTAAACAATCTCTTTTTTCTATAACAGTAAGACTGGAATCAAAAGAAACAAGAAAAAATACAGTACACAATTTTATACAATACACAGAAAGAAATAATTCGTCCTCTACGAATAATTCAAGTCTAAAATTAACAAAAAGATTTACTTTTGACATACAGATAAAATGCTGGAAATGTTCGTGAGGATGTAAAATAATGTCGAAGCGTTTTAAATTTAGATGACATGAAAAAATAACTCAAAAAATTTTATTGACCTCAGAAATGTTTTCCGTAACTTATTATATCTTATTTTTAACTAATTATATAGTTATTAAAAACTTGCCGCCCTCGGCCACCAGCTCTTTCGCTTGGAATATGATTTCAATTGAACCTTGTATCATTTCATATTGATGGTTGCTTTAACAACGTAATTTTAAACTTCAGATTGTGGTAGATATTTAACCCATGCTCTTTCAGTGGCTTTGCACCTGTTCTGTTCATTGCCTACCTAAATTTCCATAGTGCAGTCAAAGAACTGACCATGTCATGTAACATCTGATTACACTTTGCCGGCGTCCTCTTCACTTTTATAGGAAGCGGCATGTTAGATGAATCAAAACATGCTGAAAAAATAATGAAAACATAGCAATCATAGTCATTCAGCTTATTGGATACATTTCTTAATATACGAAATATCTAAGAGAAATTGATATTACCTCAACTTTCAACAACGAAAGAGAAACACTCAATTAAATATTTGTTTAAAGAATTAATTATAAACTAAAATGTCAACGAAGTCTACATATTTTATCAGCAAAAAAAATCTTGTAAAGCTACACTTTTAGCAAGGGATGTGAACTCATTCAGCGAGTCCAAATATGGGTGAAATAAAATCTGCATTGCAGGTTTTGTTTCACGTGTTTTTTTAAAGATTATTTTCTATAATTATTACGAGCTCGTTTGTTGTCTAACCTCTCGAAGTTAAAAAAATTAATCCTTTGATAGCACGTAAAAGAATTCATCAAAAATAATTTCTGGATGTAAGATACTTTTTCCATAAAAATCGGCATACGCAAAGAAAGCCAACAATATTTGGAAGAATTGTTGGTGATGAGATAAGTAAAAATTTTCAACTAAAGGATTTCTACTTGCTGATAAATATGCGCTACTTTTTCTAAAGATTACTGGCAACTTAAATTTGCTGGCTTGCACCATTTTGAATTCAACACTTCATATTTGAAATTATACTTCCCTTTTTCATGCAATTAGAAGATATTCAAAATTTAAATTTTTTGTATTATAGAATTTATTTATGAGCACCACTTTATTATTTAGTTAAAATTATATTTAAATTTTGTTTAATTTTAAGAACATGCGTTTTTTTACAAAGTTCTGAGAGTCTTATTTAAAAACCGTATCTCCGTGTAGATTATGATTTGAGAGAATAAATTTTGCTTACAGTCTCAACATCTAGAATGCAAGCTTCTCTCAATATTTATTAAATTCTGTAAAATTGCACGAAAATTTAAGTTTAAAAATTTCCATTTTTGGAAAAACCATCATCGTTTTGTTTCTCTTGGAGGGAAGTAAATATTCTGCAAACTGCAATGCTGATATGTTTCTAAATCTTAATGATATTCGACTGGAATTTTTTCATTAGTTGTTCTACATGTCTGGTTTTGAAGTTATGAAAGAAACATTACTCTTTGTCTCACGCATACATAGTAAAAAAATATTTACTACAGCTACTCATATTTTTTTCTAATATTAAAATTTTTATTCAAATTTTTACACAATGCCTCTTTAAAATATTTTTTCTGTAAGATTTGTATAATTTAGAGAGAAACTCTGCAAGTAAAAAACAGTCGGGAAAATTTGGGATTTTTTAAAAAAGCCTTTATATCTTCCCGGATATTTTTGCTGTGTTTACGAAAATGCATGTAAATATTATGCAGATCAAGCATAACCATTGAAGAAAGTTTCATCTCGTTATAAGTTTTCTTTGAAACGGGGTGAGTCGAATTTTTCTTTCTTCTTCTCTTTTTGGTGGCCCCTCTACTAACCTTCAGGAACGAATCTTCACTCCAAAATGTCAGTTAGAGTCTATTCTTAAATGGTTGAAGTTCTAGGGCTGTCAGTTTAGCCTTTCAGGAGAAATTATAAAAAATGTGAAAATCCGAAAGTGTCCGGATTTCGATCAGATAGTATATGTACTTCATAGAGAATATGAGTATATACTCGAAATGAAACCAAAAACTTCCTTTATTAATTTTTATATTGTCAAATAAAAGGAAATTATACATCTATTATTTCAGAATTATAGTTTTTAGAAACTCCTGATTTCTGGAATAAAGTATTTTTCATTTTTTCAAGAGAAGTAATTTTTTTATTTATCGAATCGTTGCTCCTATCTCCTGTCGACAGGGGAATGCGTTACTCCTGACACGCGTGCCACTATTGTCTACATCAAGGCTTCATAGACAGTTCATGCCAACTTACTACAAGCTATGCATCCAAATTACATCATTACCGGAAATATGCCCCTGCAGATCCGATCATTCCGTTAAGCGAAGATGTTATAGGTGGCATGCAGGATAATTACAAAATATTCGGAATTGGTATTATGCGATGTTAAAAATGAAAATTGCAAGCTTCTTTGTTAACTGAGGGAAGCAGTAAGAGTCCAATTTTTTATTTCTGTGCTTTCATTTTTACACGTTAGCCATCAGATGGAGAGGTAGGTCATTTATCGTGGAAGTCCTTCCATATTGGATTGGTTGAAGTATCAATGGCGACTTAGACAATTATAGGCAACCTCCGAGGTTTCCAAAAGTTATGGTTTCTGATTTCTTCCTTTGAAAGATTACATTAAGGTTGCTGTGTACTTTCCACCATTGCAAGCTACTCGAAATGAGCTCCAGAACCGCATTAACAAAGCTTTTAAAAACATGGACAATAGCATGCTTTTACGTCTCTGATAAGAAATAGATTACGCAATTAAACCGTGTCGCGTAATTAAAGGATATGTACAACCTTTTTAACTGTTATGGAAATTGTAATGTTTCCTCTTTTTACGTGAGATATTGTCACTTTTCACACTTGAAATACTTTTTGAAGTGTAAAGAATTTAATCTCATTGATTATTTTGTAATTACGCTTTATGTCGAACTAATGTAAATACCATTAAAAGAGAGCTAATTTTGAATTCAAAAATATTCTCTGGGGTTAGATGAATAATATAAATTTATCGAATAATGTAAATAAATGTTTCATCGCAAAGGAGTCCGTTATACAGATCATATTACACAAAATATTTCGACAAAAGGAAATAGAGATCTGTCTAAAATGCCTACGAAATCACTCATTATTTTTATTTAACAGGAAATGCAGTTGCATTCTCAGGAAAAATGATTAGTATCAAGATTAAAATGTTAAATATAATTTAAATTCCTTTAAATTAAAAATATTATATTTGGCACAAAATTTATCTAAAACATTTATGAGTTAAACTTATTATAAAAGATGACTCAGATAGGAATTCAAGTTTTGAAATTTAAAATATTATATAAATATTTAATTCAAGTTTTAGTTGTTTACAGAAGAAATGAGGGAGACGTGACTACTTCCGAAAAAATCTATAATAAAATGATAATTATTCCGAGTATAAAAGCTTATGTAGATAAATAAAGCTAGCATTTTAAATTCAGAAAACATCTTCAGTCTTAAGAATATCGTAGCGCAAATCTTATTCGGGTTTAATTCAATTTTCTGTAGTCATACTTAAGGAATCTTTCATTCTGATATTAAATTCTGATGTTACTTAATATTTGCATGTTGCTTGCAGGTACCACCTCGTGGTGAGCTCAGGGTTATATTCATTCGATTTAAAACTTCTAATAAAAGCTAACTGCGAGTTTTGGAGATCAAATCACATTTTGGTTAGGTTTAAAATAACGTCTATGGGGTAAGGCGTTGTATGTTATTGCTGCTATTGTCAACGAAGATTAAATATTTTAAGATCAACAAAAGAAGCTTGAAGAGCTTTTCTTTTAGCCGTATGCAACAACTGTCGTCTCATGCAGTGTCGTAATAAAATCGAGTCAAATAAAATCATTTCATTATTTTTTTATTTGTCCGTTTTTATATTTTAGAATGATTTTATTTCGTAATATATATTTTCCTGCCTATTCTCTCAAAGTTGAAACTTTATTCCACTTACAGCAGGTCGAATCTTTTGATCAAAAAATGTTCAGACATAAGATACTTTCTCTCGTCAAAATCGATGACGCAAAAATGACCAACAATATTTGGAAGAATTACTAAGTATGAAATGCGCAGGAGATTTTTAAAAAAAACCACATTTGTTGAGAAATATGAACAAAATTTTCAAAACATTACTTGTAACTAAAAGATGATGCACAGCTTTTATGTCGAGCGTTCTTATTTGGAATCTTTCATTACTTCTTTACACAATTAGGAGATATTAAAATGTTAAGTAGAAATGAATAAGTTCAACGAAAGTACCACTTTTTTATTCTAAATAAATTATACAGATTTTTAAAACAAGAGTTTGACAGCATCCGCACTTTCAATGTTAGGGTTAATTTAAAAACCGCAACTAGATAAAAAGTAGTTTGAAATCAAAACATGTTGAGCAGGGGAACCTCGTCGCTTCTGAGCAGAGCTTTTCTGTGAGGAGATCGTAATCATAACCGATCTTCCTTACACTTTGCAGATATAATGTCTTCTGCAGATTAGTTACTCCTGAAAAATATTTGGAAATTAGTACCACAAAAAAGAAATGTTTCACTCTAGAGTTTGTTAAACCATCATAGAGAGCCCCAACCGGAACATGGAAGTTTAAAAACCATTGGGAAAATTTTTCGACACTAGATCACAATCATAAGTATTCACGACACTCTAGACTTGTATACATCAATGATGGGGCATTTTTACAAAGCGCATGGACTCAATGATCCAAAATCTCTGAGATCTAACTTTAATTTATGATTATAAACAATAAGAATGCATTTGATTTAACTGCAGAAGATATTTTAATTTTAGTTTAAGCCTGAATTAAAAGTCACAATTTATTTACCAATTTCCTTAATATGCTTCCATGCACTCCTTTTTCCATCACCCATTCATTGCCATTGTCATTTATCCTTTTATTCCAATAATATAAATATTAAAAAAATTTCATAGTCACCTCATATTAACCTTTCCTGAATTGGTATAAATATCATCACACAAGTGACAATAATTAGTTTTGGGAGTGATGCAATTTCGTCAGATCAATTGCCCTAATAAGGACAGGTACGGGCAGTTCTTGGGTTGGAGGGTCTTTACTTCCGGATTATTCTAACTATCTATTTTACTAAAGAAATTAGTAACTGCATGTACAAAATTTTCAATTAGTGTCACTAATCACAGATGATGCACTAATATCTTATGAACGACGGGAAACCAAATATTTGCTTAATACTTGCAGGTTGGAAAGATTGCAATATATTGATATGGTGTTTTTCCGCAGCATCCGGAACGGACATTTTTACTAAATGACTTCTCAGAAATATGAAGAGTCCAAGAGCATTCAATCTTATAGGAGCTTAACGCTTGTGACATTTACATTTATACTTCGGTAAGACATGAACTTCGGACTATTAAATTTTTTCAAAGAATATATACTCTAGTTATCTGCGTAAAATTTAGAATAGTGATAGTCTTATTATTAACTTATACATTTTTTTTCTTTAATATCATATTACCCTGAATTACGGAACTGTAAACGTCCAGAACACTGAGAGAAAGAAAATTATTTTGGAATGTTTTTAATAAATTTATTTACATTAGTAATTTTCTATGCATAAATTTTATAAATATTTATTAAATTTTCTGAAAATCTTAATGATCTATATATGCCTTTTAATTCTTATAAGGTTAAACGACCATAACATTTAAATTGAAAATTTATTGATGTTTTCCTTTATTCAATAATTATATTCTTTATTCAATAATTATATTGTTCTGAAATATTTCAATACGTTTTATTGTGTTCATTTTGTGATTCGTTGTACTTTTTTTGCGTCAATATGTTTATATTTTGTCATGCGGCTTTGTAGTTAGATTTTCTGTAGTGCATGCTTTCAAATATTATTCAATCAATTAATTAAAATAATTCCAATGAAATACGAATCTAATTATTAAAAATAAAAAATTTCCAATTTAAGAACGATAAAAAAAACTTACATATATATTGTTACAAACATCGTCTGGTGGGCGTACGTGAATGCAGTCCAACGACCTGCGTAATAAAAAAATAAATGACTCTTTATTTGACGAAAATTCCATATTATAAAAACATATCACGGGAAGCAAAATTATTCAGCACTTTTATAAATCAATAACAGAGATCACCTATTAATCTCAATCATTGCACTTTCTATAACTCTCAATATCTTATCAGCTCACCAGCTTCCACTGTTGACCAAAGTCAAAGTTTTTGACTCTTGGTTTGAAAGCTTCATTTTATACCTATTCCAAAAAGAAGTAACGTCACATAGTTCACTCTAGTAGGTTCTTGTTACTCCTCATTGCTAGTAGAGAAAGGGCCACTGTTCATGCATTTTTTAGAAGATTCCTTTTGTCGCCAAGTTTCTCACCAAGTCGCCAAAATGGACGTCGAGATTACTATGTCAGAAAAACATCTTACAATTTCATAATAGTATATTCATTTTGTGAAAAATAGTCATTTTTATGTAGAGCTATAAATGAGATTGCTCAAATGACATTACAGAAATATTAGCATTATTTTTTTCTGTTCAGAAAGTTGTGAATAAATAGTTTATTTGATAAATTGAATATAGTTTTTCTAGGCTGAAGACACATTTTGGAGCTACAAGAGAATTGATGAATTGATTTTGGACAATACTCATGATTTTGAACCCAGGTCGCATGACGAGAACGATACCTGATCTGGCACCCTGCCTACGAATTTCCATACCAGGTCTGTGTGAGGACGTCTGACAAATTTTACTCGCACCAGGCCCATGTATATTGACCGTGGAATCAGGTTTAAAGCATTCCTCACAGTGAGCCGGCCGCCGTAGCCCCTTATTTGAGGAACAGAATGCAATCTAGACCTTTTCAGTCTAGTTTAGTTATATTAACGTCCCCATTTGAAGTAACACTAGTGCTATGAAGGATCTCGCAATTGAGAAATACGCTCATATAAAGAGGACTACACCTGATCTGGCACTCCCCTCTCCAAACTTCCCCATCACACGTTCTGTTTGAGGACGTTTGAGTCTCGAACCCTCCGTCTCCGATGTCGTTACCTTTCCACTAGGCCACCGCGGACCCTTTTGAATCTATTTCATGATTCTATAAATCGATCTCTTCTATAGATGATCTTATAAAAAAATTCTATAAATGATTGTTTGATTAAGAAGAAATATGTTAAATTATTATTATATGTTAATTAATATATGAATTATTTATTTTTCTTTTCTATTGATATTTTAGTCAATTCATTAAATGCCATAGAACTTTTTATTTTCAATATGGAATTAGAGTAAGTTTCGGAGAACTATAACCAAGGTAATGAAGTATTTATAATATTTGTTATTTTTTTATGCTTTTCCGTATTTTGAGTATGCGAAGAGAAAGTATTTGAAGCTTCAAAATAAGATGAATTCGTATATAAGAAAAACATTTTCTATTTACAGTATAAAATTCAGTCAGTTTCTTCGGCTTTATAAAGATCAAACTTAATTCTAGTTCATTAGTCACAAAATTCATATTTAGTTGGGGACAATTAGTGACACTTTATTAACAAGCTAAAATCTGAATGTCCTTTCATATAAATTTGAAAGCAACCAAAGCATTTCTCAACTAATTGATTCCGAGCTGAGCAGAAAAATTCCGCTTATTACTTCTAACGAACAGCAAATTGGTATTTTAAAACTGAAAAAGATACAGCTTTGCAGATTCGCATTTAATTGCTTAATTACTTACTGACTAGGGAAGAGAGGAAAAGATGGAAGAAGTCCCAAAGTTTAGAGAGTCGAAATTTCGTTGCAATCGGACAAGTGTTGTTCGTCATTTAAATACTGCTACTTAACAAATGATGCAAAAAGATAGGTATCAAGTAAAGACGTTTGTCAATTATATGGAAAAATCTTTTACAGTACGTTTTATTTATTAGTATGCGAAATATTATTATAGAAATAAAGTAATCGTTAAAAAACCCTACTTCAAGATTTCTATTATTCTCCCCGTTTTAAACCTCTTTGAGTCCGTATGTCAGTCGGTCGCTCTGACTTATCTGTGAACACAATGATACAAGAACGGAACAATGATGAAGAATGATACAATATTGGAATGAAACTTGGTTAGTAATATCGGGCAATACCTATATGAGAAAATGTAGGACCCACTTAACGTACTTTTTCTATAGTATGCGTTTAAGATATTATGACAATTCTGAAGATTAGGCCCATCGCTAATATCAAATAAATTTCAGTGTTAAATTCCAAATTGTTTGTATAATTTAGGACACGTAAATTTAAAAAGTTGAATTTTAAAATAAAATAAAGAAGAAAAACACTAAAAGAATCATAGGTATAAATAAATTCATGGTTGCAACGTAACATTTTATTTCTATTTTTTTTTATTGCTTCTTAAATGGAAATACCAACTAATATTCAGCCGTTGAAAAGATATTGTTTAAACTAACTGTAAAGCAATTTGAACATTTTACTTCAAAAAGTTTCACTACGATTGAGCATTTTTAAGTACTTATAAAATAATCTAAAGTGAATATGAGACTGCACATTTCGAAACATTCATCTAATAACTTACTTCGCTACATCAGAATAACATTACTATTATGTTAACTACTGTTTTTCTTGTTAAATCAACTTGTTTCTTAATTAGAATTTTATTTTAGTTTTCCTTAAAATATATATCAGAATAAATAAACTCTCAACAAAATTAGTTTTTCTATCTGGTAATAAACATTCTCTTTTAATTACATGCAAAAAAATGAAGAGTCAACGCTAACTTTTTCCCACAGTTACTGTTTTTTTCTCATATCTATCAGGGAATAATTTACTTTTTCTCGATACCACGTAATTTAATCTTAGGAGTAGTTTCCGGATGGTGGAATGGTGGGCGGAATCTAAAATAAATTTTTAATTAATGTAATTTAACTATCAATTAAGCTACAATATCGAAGTTAGAAGTTGTCATTTTTTATACAATAGACGGTTTTGAATTATATGAATTATCATTCATCATTTCTTTAAGTATTAGAAACATTTTTCCATGAAACAATAATTTATTTAAAGTAAAAAAATATTATTTCCAACTAGCAGCTTTATTAATTGATAACGCTATCATAGTCAAAAGTTTAGGATTTGTTAATAATCCTTCCTACTTTATTTCTCTTAAGAAGAACATTGCTCATGGGAAATATATTTAGAGAATTGGCGTAAACATACAGGGTGAGTCAGAAGAACTGATGTTTTTGAAACAGCGTCTGTCCAGCCTTAAAGAGAGCGATAGGTATGCGAGTGGGGACATCTAGTTTGGAATTTCTGGAATCTTGAAAGTGAAATCGAAAGAAATCTCGATATTGAAAGAAAAAGAAAACTTTCTCATTTTGGTGCCCCCAGCGTGTTTAGCTTTTAACCTGCCACTATGTAAATGCTCTTACTGAGCCCTCAGAAAATATCATGCATGTTAAATTATCCAAAGATGATTAGATGGCCAAATTGCAGAGATTTTTGGTGTTAGCTTTCTATTCGGGAATATTTCTCTGTATATCATTCAAGCAGTTGTCTCTTTACCGACCCCAAATCGATGCCTATAACGAATGCGAACGAGCTCTATTTTGGAACAGCGATACATGCTTACCTAAATCTGTATGGAGATTGACGATTTCGGAAAGCGACTCCTACCTTCCCTTTGAAATGCTTATATCTAGATATAATTTCTTGTTTCGAAAATCAAGGAGGAGGAAGACGCAATATTCAAAACGTGAAAACGGCATAAATATTCAGCGATTTTCAGCTGAACTCCTTAATGACTCAGAGAACATTTCTTAACTCTCAATATTACTAAGCCAGGATTTAACAAATGGATCGAATGTAGGAGTTTAGCTGATCTAAGGTACATATAATTTTGAATATTGTTGAGACATTTTAGATTCAAATATTTAAAACTTAGATCCTTTTTTCCATTTAGGATACTATTTTAATATGATAATTTTTGTCATATTCGTGGAGTTTTTTTTATCCTAAGCTGTCAGGATACAACATCGTGTTTTGAAATGAATGAAATTCAGTGTAATCAATGCATGAACACTAGTCATTTGGAAACAGATCAATAATTCTAAAATTAGCATCCATATGTGGCCTATTTGAAACACTGACAATTTTTTTACGGAATAATTTACTACGTATTATTTGAACTTATTTACCTTTGAACCATTCACGCCTGAAAAAATTTTCAGAAGATAATTTATACATTGAAGGACGCGAATTGAACCAAAATTTAGATATGAATCAATATTAGATCTCATGTAATCAAAACAAATTACCACTATTTTAGTACAAGCATTTTTTAAATAAAAGTTTTAAAGCCTATATCTTACTTTACCCAATGATGGTTTCCTTTACTATAAGTTTGGGTTCTTAACTCCGACCTCGTAAACGAAAATTATAGCTGGTGTTTTTTACCAGTAATCCAGATAAATTATCGAAGCACGAATTGAAAAGAGAGCAATTATTCTCGAGTTAATATCCATCTCTTATATAAAGAGCATATTTAAAAGACTGATTATTTTCATTCGAAATAACTTAATAAATTTTTTGAACCGATTTGCTTTGGAATCATTCACACCTATAATATTTTTTCAAAGAAAATTCATACATTAAGAGGCATAGGTAAAACAACAAAACCAAACATTTAGAAATGAATCTACTTTTTTCGTAAGAGAATTACCACTATTTTAATGTATGCATTTTTTATATAAAATTTATGTGAAAGGCAAAGAGATTAAAATCCTCCTCGTTGATGATATTTTCTTTAATATATAGCTTGGATTTCCATATCCGGGCTGGTAAACGAAAGTTAGAATTGATGTTTTCTCATTCGATCCGGATGAATTAACGAAACGCATAGTAAATGAATGTTATATGATTGGTTTATTATTAGTGTCCAATACAAATTGGTATGCCTACAAAGAAAAGGAAACCAGTCTCTAGTTTAGGCGTATGGCATGGAAGTTGAACATACATAAGCTACGTATTCTCGAAACGAAATCGTAACCATTACAGTTCACGATTACGAAATGTTTTTACGTAATAAATGGAGATAAGCTGATATCCAATGATTGGAGACTCTATTAAAGATAATGTTTAATGTGAATTTTAAAACTTATTTCAATCACATTTTCAATTAAGAAAGCATATTCAGCAACACATTTGTAAAATAACTTCCGTAATCATATGAAATGTATATCATTCTTTTGTTCGGCAATTCCTGTGACATGTCAAACTTGCCGTCTTTTGGAATAATTATGGTTTGTAATGCTTTTTTTCTTACGAATTTTTGTAATTTTTCATTTTTAAAATATTATTTGTTAAATGGTGTGACTCTCGTTTTAAGTATATATTTGTATATGGAATTATATACATTATTTATACGTTTGGTTCAGTTACATACGGTGGAACTTGGATAATTAGAAAGTGACAAGAGGAAACAATTGATTTGTTCAAAAATTCGAATTAACAAAACTGAATCTATAAATAAGAGCATCAATGTAAAACGGCAAATTTTAATCTGAAAAAGGCACTCAAGATTTGTTTTCACATTACATTTTTTAAAAACATTTTAAAAAATCAGAAATTATTTTTTGATTTTTTATTGACTGCATTGCCACGTAAAATAAAAGAAATCCGGAGGATACCAGGTTCAGAAGTTTTTAACTAACAAAACGAATTCAGAAATGAAAGCATTTTTTAAAGTTTTTAGCCTTTCAGGCAGACAAGGAACAGAACAAGTGCAACGCTACAAAAAGAACGCGGGCTAAATGTCGATCGCAATTTGAAATTTAAAATTACTTTGTTAAAGGAACCATGAATATCAAATTATGCATAAGAAAGTCAGTTGCAATTATATTCTCGGTGAGCACGCTGGTCGACGAAGGTGGCTGATTGGTAATATACTGGCAATGAACGAAGAAATAACGATGACAATATTTTAAACAATCTCTCAAGTTGGTCAGGGTTGTCGCTTTTATATTAATTATTATAAGCTTTACTTTTGATGCGTAGAGTAGTTTCGAGTGTCAATCATTTCATTTTTTTTTGCTTTAGTGAATACAATAGGACCTAGATTAACCGAAGTGGTCGGGACCGGAACTCGGTCGGTAAATCGAAAATTCTGGAGCAAAGAAAGCACTTAAAAATTTCTTCCTCAGTGGATTCCATGGCATAAATGAATGTTCTTCATTTCGGTAAAGTTAAGGCTTCTGAGTTGGACAGAAAGTAGCCAATAGAAAGGCAAATTGTCTTGGAGACGAATGGCATTTTCGGGAAAGGAGCACAATAGAATGGAATTTCAGACAGGAGGGGAGGTGATGGGAAAGAGATAATATATCGGCATGTCGGCACTGCCTGCAGTAGGAATAACTGCCGCCGAAGGTAAACTTGAAGTGATATTGTTTATTTAACAAAAACAAAGTTAAGGAAACCGACGTCGGTTAAACGAAATTCCGACTAAAAGAATTTAGGATAATAGAGGGTCTACTGTAGTACCAAATTGTGGGAAATTTCACCATGATTCGTTAATACTGAACTACAGTAGAACATATATAATTTCTTTCCTATCATTATCTTCTACATAATTAAATTTCATTTTAATAAAAATATAAATTTTAAATTCAGATAATCTTTTAGTATCTGTCTCACGTTAAATGTAATCATTTTTCTTGGTCTGGATGAAAGCTATAATTTTTTTTAAATTATATTATTATATACAAAAAGCTTTATTTGACAACTGTGAATAAATGCAACTTTATATAAATCTTCCAAATTAGAAAAAATAAATTGATACCTGAATAAGTTTTTTTAATATAAAGAGTTTGTATGTAATTCAATTTCATTTTAATAGAAAATAAATTTTAAACTCAGATAACCTTTTAGTGTCTGTCTCCCATTAAAAGTAATTATTTGCTTTTGGATAAAAGCTATATAAAAATGTGTATTTTTTAAGACACAGATAGATGAATCTATTTTTATCTGAGAACTATGAATAAATGCAACTCTATATAAATCTTCTAAATTAGAAAAAACAAAACTATACCTAACTAACATTTTTTAAATATATTATAAAGGAATCCCCTTTATCTTAATAATATTAAACTATCACTAAAGTTTTTTTATCTACGACTAAATCATCCTTTATCTCCAAACCACATCATTTTCATACGAGAAATGAGTTTTTATGCAGATTATTTCCGTTTAAAGAAAAACATTTCACTGATTAAATGCTTCTTGATAAAAAAAAATCCATTATCAAACAATCTCCCACATTTTCTTCCAAAGAATTACTAAATTTTCATGGCATTCTAGCTGTTTACTTCAGTGAATAGCTTTGTTGTTTTAATTTCCTTTGTTCAGTTTTCACAAATATGCTTTTCTAATCAAAGAGAGTGGTTGGAAAACGAAAAGATGTTGGAAGAGGGACGCTTTTTTAAATCCGCAAAATAAATTTTGCGTTAATTTTTCAGTGCACATTCTCCAAGCTTTTGATGAAGTAGCAGCCACATTGTTATTTATTATTCAAAAACAATATTTCAAAAACTTTTAACTATATCTTTGATGCATTTTAAAGTAAAGGAAAACCCAAAGCAAGAAAAAGTGCGATAAGATTGCTGATACCTTTTGATACCTTTTTGTTCAGCCATTTTTCATTTATATGAACATCTCATATATTATTCTGGCTTAATAAACTTTTTTTCCTTGAAGTGACAATTATGTTTCTCAATAAAATTATATGGTAAGATTTTTAGTTTTATTATTTAATGAAATTAAAAGGGACTTTTTGAACTATATTTCGAAACGTAGATCGTTTCATAAAAAATATTATCATATTTATGTTCCGTCACTGCTTGTATAACAATGCTTTGCTTAAGTTACAAACTTCGTTAGAAGCAAACAATGCCCTTTTCCCATGGCAATCATTGGCCTTAAGTATTCCTCGGATGAAAATAAAAATTTGAAGTACTAAGTAAATTGGGTTAAGTAACAGGAAACAGTAGATGAACTTTTTCTCTATTGACTATGAAATTGCCAAAGGAATAAAATAATTAGATTGCTTTATTATCATCGAACAGTGTTAATTGTGCTCCCAGTTAAATAAAGAAAGATCTATTTAATTGATTCGTGATAAGCCTTCGCAATCATTTGTTTTGATAAGAATTCATATTAGTACTTTAGGGATCTTCCAGAAGAAATATTTTGCTATAATTTCAATTAGTTATTATCATTAAAAGAAAGGGATACTATATTTCATTATCAGAAATAGAAATAAATTAGATGCGAGAAACAAACAATGATCAGTTTACAAATAGCAACATCTATATATATATATATATATATATATATATATATAAAATATAAATCCAAATATAACTAGTATATAATCATATAGAAATAAAGTAAACAAGAATTAAATCCTATACCAAAAAGTCATTATCCACATATTGACTTCTATCCTGATTATTTAAAACTTATAAAAACCAATGACAATGAATTAGCTGCAAAATTTTTAGATCTAGATATTAAAATCATAGATAATAAATTGGTAACAGATATCTTTGATAAAAGAAATGCATTTAATTTTCAAATTAATAAATTCCCTTTTTGGAATAGTAATCTTAGCATTTCTGTCTTCAAGAATTTAGTAAAAAATTATATAATTAGAAATAATAATTTAGTAACAGACATTGATATTAGAATTAAGAACATAAGAAATCTTTACTCATTTGCCCAGGATTATGGAATGCCTATAGGTTTTCTAAGAACATATATAGATAGGAAATATTTAGATCATTTAAAATAAATCACTCATATTGGTTTATAAAAGAATATTTTTATTTCTTTGTTAGTGGGATAGTATTTTCACTTATTCTACTCTTAATGTGTAGCTTTATTCAAATTTGGCTATTGAGTTATTTGTTTCAGATTTATTACATAGATGGCACCAGGATCTTTCAAGTGAAAATTTCCTTTTTAATAGACATTTTTAACTATTTTCTAATATTTTCTAGATAACTAAATGTATTACAATTTTTAATATAGTTTTGAGAATTTTAATATAGGTATCTTACTAATTCATGATATCATAAATTAATTATATTATTTATTCAATTATGCTGATTCATGGTGAGATTTTTGGTTGTGGAAACATGTGATGTCAATATGCATGGCGGGTTATATTGAAAGAGATGAATTCTGGTAAGTTTAAGAGGAGACACAGATTAGTTTATGTGTAATGTAAAGTATGGGTATTTTATTAAATTATATATTTACTGTCTTTAGTGCAATATAATGATATTTACATATTTTATCCTGAATTTTAGTCATTTCTATATAGTCATGCTTTATAGTTAGGGTTAGTATAAGACTTTTCTTTCTAAATTCTTTCATTTTAGGGTAAATTACCCTGTTTGTTTTTTCAACAACAATAGTAACAGGGATGGTTTCTACAGCAAAATTAGTTTAACCTTGCTAAAGCTTCTCCACAGCCAAGCTGCTATATTAATTGTTGAAAACTCCATTTTCTTGGATTGCCTATTTCATTATTTTTAATAACAACAGTGTTCTTTCACTTGTTGACATATAATGTTTAAACTTGATTTTTGTTTATGGTAGCTTTAGTAATTTCAATTTATTAGATTTTATTTAAAATTGATGTATTGTTCAAATAATGACTTTTTGGTATAGGATTTAATTCTTGTTTACTTTTTTTCTATATGATTATATACTAGTTATATTTGGATTTATATATATATATATGTGTGTTTGTTCAAGCATCACTTCTGAATGGCTAATCCAATTTCGATGAAACTTGGCTCACAGGTTCCTCATTATCTGATTTGCCATTTGGTTTAGTGAGTCATGCTAGCAAGCGCTAGGTCGCGAGTTCTAATCCGAGGTTGTGTTCGTACTCTGTTTTTTGGTATGTTTGCAATGAGTTTGACGTGGCAAGCTTGCTGCAAGTTCGCTGCATGGTGACTTTGAACTTTGCGGTAACTTCCTGCAAGCTTGTTTCACACTTGCACTCTTGTCGTGTCAACCTTTCTGCAAGCTTGCAGATTTGCAGTGCAAGACTGCTGCCAGTTTGCTGCAAACTAAAATTGCTATCTGGGACCGCACTCATAAGTTTGTGTAGATCTCTAGCCAATATTAAAGTTTACAAATGTAAAATTTATAAAATTCCTTTAGCTGCCGTAAAAGTGAATGGCATTTCTTTTCAGTAAATGCCAGAACATTTATTTTATCTCCCCAAAAAGAAAACATTTTAATCTCATTTTCGGCTTGAATTACTCGTTAGGAAAGCAATATTTTTTCATATTGTATTTCATGTAAAAGGAATGTAATTTAAATTTTTAAATAAACTTTATGTAAAGCAAAAAAAATATATTTTTAGAAATTAAATCATTGCATGATTGACTATTGGTCAGATGACGAGGATAACACCTGGTACGCCAGCAACTTCTGCAAACATAAAAAATTTAGTAATCCGATAGATGGCGCAAAAGGACTGAGTGTACTATAGAGCAAATGTAAATCGGATCTCACACAACCAACCTGCGCTCTTTATGGATAAGGTGACTATTTTTCAAAAATTGAAAATCAGGACACACTTATAGGAAAAACATTTTTAGTACGTACACAATATTTTCAAGACTAACATAAAATTTAATATAGTAGTTATAGTATATTTTGTTTGGTGTGTGCACTGACTTTAACTAAATAGAACAAAAATGAAAATTAGATATTAATAAAGCATTTTATTATAAAGAAAATCCTACTGAAGCTAGTTTAGTATAGTAACATGTGGAACTAGATATGTTATTTATTGGGAGCTGAGTTAATTATAGATTGCGATTTCAAAAATCTTATATTTGGCATTGTGTTATACTAATTTGTTTTTCTCTTCCCAAACCAGAATGTATTTGTGTACTCATTACATTTTGCGATTAGCCGGGAAGAGAAACTAAAAATCAATACTGTACTGATAAAACTAGTACGAATGGTCACTTTGCCGAAGGCCCGTAATAAATTTACAATAAATTATAATTTGTTTGGTATAAATTTGCTTGGTAAAGTGGGATATAATTTCATCAATATACGCATTTTCATCAATATACATATACTAAGTCATGAAGCAGTTGAGCAAAGAGTCATAACCATGGTCCATGCTTCAGTAGCTTGTTCAGCTGTGAAAGGTATAAACCCTAAAATGATCCAACCTTCTAAAATATCATGAAAAAGGGAAAGTAGCTTTTTTTAAGGAAAAAACAAACTTATGAAGATCACAGTATTTAATTCAGAAAACAACATCATCAGCGGATTGACAAAAACTTCTTCACCAAGACTCATGCACACCGCAGAGAATTTCAAACGCACAGGCAAAATCATCTAATCATGGAATAACACTTCTACAAAAAACGACACGCATCACATAACCTCGTATCTGCAAATTCGTGATACTTTTATCCAAATTGAATATCACAGTTATTTATTTACGATGGATAAGGAATGGGTGGCCAAACAGCCAAGCAGGAAATATGCTTGGTGAATAGACACTCTGTCTACTCAAGAAGTATCTGTAAGTCATGAGCTGACGAGCATATCTATGTTGTTTCAGAAGACTTTGAACTCTTGAATTCAATATATTAAGTTTATCAGCTGTCACGCTATTAACGCTTAATAACCCAATGCATCTTAACTCATAGTTAAACCGGATGGAATGGAATAAATGTCTTTATTTTGCTTTCATCTCCTTCGAGTGGCCTTTCCGGTGGCAATGAGTCTTTGATCTCAAAATTTATTAAATGTAATTTAGCCAAGCGTTTCTGAAACTACCAGAATTTTAAACAATTTCAAACATTTTCTTTCTACATAAAATAAAATTTTGAAGAACTTGCACTGCGTTAGGCACTTTAAAAGAAAGACATTAAAATGAGACCAAATTGCTCTTTTTTAATTCTTTTTTAGAAATCAACGCTGACTAAATTATTAGAGATGCAATCTTAAACTTTTTTTAAATAAAATATGCTTTATCTGCCTTCAATTTGCATGAAAAGAGTTAGGTTGATGAAGTAAGTTTTATTTTAACACTCTATGTATAGATATAAGAAAAATTATTATTGTATTTTATCAAAACTATCATCAAAACACCAAAACTGCTTAAAAATCAAATATTATTACGCGGATTAAAATTTTCAAGTATAAAAAATTGGACAATATGTTTTAAAGCAAAATCCAGACTGGCTCTATCAATATATATATCTATATGAAAATCGAAAATTTGTTTGATAGATTGCTATAATATTTTTCTCCTTAAAAATATAAAAGCAAAAATAGAGATTAAAAAGAAGAAATTCACTTTTGTTTTTGATCACCAATTTTTCGATTTAAATAACGTTTGTGAAAGAAGGCTATAGCTGACTATCAGTTATTTCTTTTCTGGGTGCAGAAAATATATTTTTGATTTGAAAATAATTTCGCTCAAAAGATCAATGTCCCCATACTATATTAAAACGCGTTAGCATCAAGAAGGTTTTTATCTTATTTATTTAAAAATAATTAATTATAAAAAGTGTTTTTCCGATATGCAGCACGATCTTTAATCTAATTAAAAACTGATGGAAAGGAGACGATGAATGTCGTTAAATATTTCTTTCTCATTATTTACGTAACAGAATTTTTTATTTTGCATGTTTAAATTAAACTTTACGGATTGAAAGAATTGTAAAAACAACAAAATAATAATAATAAATATTTTAATAGAAGTTAGAAGAAAAATGTTCAATGAATATTTTTATCCATTAACAAAAAATTCAAGAGGGATTGTTAATTATGCATCAATCGCTTTTGAATAAGTTTGAACTTAGGGATCGATAATTTCAAACAAATGTTACTACCTCAAATAAACAGCATCAGTTTATCTTAATATTTCGCGGAGGAAAAACGCAAGTTTTGGAAACTGAAAATTTGGTTATTAAAATACAATGCCTCATTAATAATATAGAAAACTAAAAGTTAATGTTGATAAAAAAAAATATCAATACCTCATAGAACAATAAAAGAAAAAGAGCTTCTTCCCACAGATATGAAATTTTATTGCGTCATGGAGTACAATATGAATTGTGAATAAATTTTTTGATTCATTGATTCATTGATTCATTCATTCAATCCAACAATATTGATTCAAAAAGCTGTCATTGTGTTTATAGAGGAGGGCATTTCAAAAATTAAGTATATTTTATGGATAAAAGAATTTGTATCTCAGAAATTGTATCTCAGTTCGCAATAATTTTTAGTTCTTAAAAATTATCAATTATTACGACTAATTTCATTATAAAACCAAAGAATATCACTTACATACTCTTTAAAAATAAAAAAAAAACTTCTATAAGAAAACGTGTGAATAAATGAGAATGTGTGTGTGTGTGCATGCGTGTATGTGTACAAAATAAATATATTTTTGTACATATTATTTTATTTCCACAATGTTGCAAAAGCATTCTCGAATTTCTTGCAAATCATCATTCTCATCACTAAGATTTCATTTGAGTCCATCGTGAGACTAGAAAAAGTATTAGCATTATTCGTGGAAAATTTAAGACAAACATGCACAAATTGTAAAGAAAATTCACTCACCACATTAAATCACTTTTGTATTAAAAATTTCAATAGTATACAACGCAAAATATATAAATAAAAAAATAAAGAAGAAAAGAATATTTTGTCCTTGAACTCGATAATCTGAGAGATCGAAATTGTGGTTTTCTACCTTTAGCGATAAGTAATTGAAGCCGAAATTTCATTAATATGCACGCCTCAATATCTCAGATCACATGCTTTTTTATCTACAATGTCTTACATTAACTTTTATTATTTAAATAGCCAAAATAAATCATTTTTTAAAAATTTGTATTAAACAATTGCAATAATTAATAATAAATACTAATATAAATAATAAATAATAAAATAATTAATACTAATATAAATAGTAAATAATAAAGTAATTAATATTAGTATAAATAGTAAATAATAAAAAATTAAATGCCAAAAATATGTAAATGAAAAGTAAAGAGCAATAAAATCATGCTTCTTTGGGCATGACGATCACAGAGATCGAAATTGTAAGTTCCGGCCTTTAACTAGAAGTGACTGAAGCCGAAATTTCATCAATCTGTATAACTCGAAGGTCAATGAAAATAACTATAAGGACAGAAATTCTTGCAGTCACACTAAAAAAAAATTTATTCTCTAATATTTGATTTTCCCCTAATATTTCTATAGGTGTTGCAATCACCACTTCGTGGTGAGCTCTAGATTATATTACACCGATTTAGAAGGACAAAAAGTTAACTGCATATTTTGAAAATCAAATCACACTTTGGTCAATTTCGAAATTCCGCTCCTGTGGCTAGGCTTTGCATGTTATGACTGCTACAAACCCCTATTGTCAATGAAGTCTAAATCTTTTATAAGCTATAATATAACCTTGAAAAGCTTATCTTTTAGGAGCACGCAACGGTTTGTAACTCGGACAACGCGTCTACAAATGCTGGTCAATAAAAATTTTCATTGCAGATTTTATTTGACGCGTTTTTGTTTTTTAGAATCGCTATTGTTTTTATTGTTCGTTGCCTCCCCTCCAGAATTTAAAAACAAATCTTTCAATCAATTAATCAATCAATAAAGAAACAAATATTCAGATGATAGAGTTTTTTCTTTTGTGAAAATAAGAATGCATAAAAATGATCAACAATGTTTGGAAAAAAGTGCTACTGATGAAGTATATTGAAGATTTAAACAAGCAAACAAAAAATCATATTTGCAGAGAAATATGCACCGTTTTTCTAAAGATTGCTTTTAATTTAAAGCTGTTGAATTCCAGCATGTTTTGTTCAACACACCACATTTAGAATTTTTTCTTCCCTTTCCTATACAATTAGAAGATACACAAAATTAAAGCTAAAATGAATATTTTTTAAAAGCTCACCACTTTTTTATTTTGAAATAATACTTTATATAATTTTAAGTTGGTGATTAATCATTAAATTATGTATAGAAAATTGTTTTGTTAATTTAAAAACCGCAACTCTACGGAAATAGTGGTTTGGGAAAGTAATTTTCTAGTGTGGTTACTTGCCGCTTATGAGCAGTACTTTTTTGTAAGAAGATTGTAATCAGCTGATCACCATAACTGTTCGCGACTAAGATATGTAGTGTGATTCAGCTATTTATGGAAGATATTTTTACTCTGGAGTTTGATATACGATCTCATCGGGCCCCAATGGGAAACATGCAAGAGTAACGACCGTTAAACCGATTTCTAGTTCCTAGATCATATTCATAAATTCTTGCGACACTCTATGCTTGCATACATCAGTGATGGGGCTTTCTACAGAGCGCATGGACTCTACGGTCCAAAATCATTGAGATTTAGCTTTAATTTATGATCATAATTAATACGAATGTATTTGATTCAATCTAATTTTTATATACGGAAATTCAATAAATTTTAGTTTAAGCCTAAGGAAAAAGCAATACAATATTTGACAAATTTTCTTAAGAGTCCTCATGCGCGCCTCCTTTCACATCCATTCCTTGCCACAGCCATTTGTCCTTTCATTCCAATGATAATAATATGGAATAATTGGCATAATTTCCTCATGAATACGTGAAATGAAAGGGCATCACTCAAATGACAATTACGTATGAGGAGTTATTGAAAGCTCGTTTTAAATAATGTGACAAGTTATGAAGCATGGATACTTCTGCATCTTCCTTTCCGGAAGGTGACCGTAACGGTAGCTCAGATTTTTGATTATCTTTTACAGTTTTTCTCAAGTGGCTGGTTACCATGAAATAAGAAGATTTCTAAACTTTTTTTCAAAGTGTCGTGTTAAATGTCGGGATGCCTTTAGTTCCGGATTATTTTGATTATCCAATTTATGAAAGAAATTAGTAGCTATTTTTACAAAATATTCAATTATTGTCATAAAGTTTAAATCACGGTTTATGTGCCGAATACTTATGAACACGCAGAGAATCAAAGATTTGCTTCCTACATGCATGTTGGGAAGTTTCGAGTTTGTTAATATGATATATATAAGTAGTAATTTGACTTGTCCTTACGGACATACACATTTCAAGCCTCTGACAGTTCCGAAGAACACCAGCGAATCCGATATTCGAGTATAAAAATTTGATAGAAGGTACACTGCTTCATAAGATAAAAGATAAAACAAACGATACAATTTCTCACAATTAAAAATTTCCTATACGTATTTTTTAACTTTCCTATCCTTTTTAATATGATATTTGGATGTAGCCTCCACAAACGAAATTTTTTATTAAGAAAGAGTTCGGATTTCCTACCTCAAAGAGGGTAAAGATTATATTTCTTAGCAAAGAATTTTTTCAAGATTAAAATCTTAAAGATCATCTAATATCATTTAAATTTAAAAACAAAAAATAATTTTTATATTGAGAATGAGATTTTTAAAAAGCTATGAAAACTTAAAATAACAGAAAGCTCAGCTCGTAGAGCGAAATATGACAATTTTTTTAAAATTTATATAATAAAATAGCAATTATACCGTATACGAAAGTTTAAGTAGGAAATAAAACTAGCATTAAAATTTAGTCGTAAGAATATCAGCGTAAATCTTATTCGGGTGAAATTCAATTCCCTGCAGTAACATTAAATGAAACTTTTATTCTCTCGTATTCGCTATTTCTCTAATATTTCTATAGGTGTTGCAGCCATCACTTCGTGGTAAGCTCTAGATTTGTCCGATGGTCCATGGTCCGATATAGAAAGCCAAAAAGTTAACTGTACATTTCACAGATCAAATCACCACTTTGATCAGTTTCGAAACTCCGCCTACGTGGCTAGTCGTTGTATGTTATAAACTGCTACAAACATCTACTGTCAATAAAGCCTAAGCCTTATATGTGCAAATATTTTATCTTGAAAAGCTTCGATTTTAGGGGCACGCAAAGATTGTGGACTCAGGCAAAGCGACAACAAATGCTTGTCAAACAAAATTTAAATTGAATTTTTTATTTGACGCGTTTTTGTTTCTTATAATGGCTTTTGTTTGAATTCGGTGCTTTTTTGTTGCCTACCTCTCTAGAAGTTAAAACTTCAATCCGCTTGCGGCACGTTGAAGATTTCATCAAAAAAAATCTTCTGACGCAAGAGACGTTTTGCTTTTCTGAAATTCGGCTTGGGCAAAAATGACCAGCAATGTTTGGAAGAAATGCTAGTGATGAAGTATGTAGAAGATTTAAATAAACAAAAAAAATCTTATTTGCAGAGAAATATGCAATGTTTTTCTTCTACTTATAACTAAAAGCTGTTGATTAGCAGCATATTGCATTCAATACATCACATTTAAAATTTTTTTTATCCCTTTCCTATACAATTAAAACATAAAAATATTTAAATTAAAATGAATAAATAAAAAAACGCACCATATTTTTATTTAGAATCCTTTATAATTATTTATATTTCTTTCCGTATAGAAAAAGTTAGTATATACCAGTATTGAACAAAGTTTGCAGCAGAGAACTCTTTCTACAGATACTGCAGTCCAACTTGTTGATAATCTTTATTTGCTGAAAAGACGTCTGAAATATTCCTTCCCGAACAATTCGGAAAAGGAACTGCTACGTTTATTCGACATTTTATATTACAGGATCAATATTATTCTCGGTTGGACTATTTTTTCTTGGTTTATGTTTGCGAATGACTTTTTTTCACAATAACATGAAGTAGTCCAAGAAGTTTCCTTGCAGCAATTACAAACACAACTAAGAACAATCATGCAAATAAATTGAATTTTTTCCTTTCATTTGTTTCCAATTTTTGAGAAGGCGTAATTTATTTGGGACAAATATCTAACTAGAACTAAAATATTTTTTGTTTTTAATTTTAAATGGTTTTTTTTTCTTTTGACTACGAAGTATACAAAATTAAAGTTTTATAATCGTCAAAACATTCCTCAGCTCGAAACAACTATTTTCGGATTTTTGTCTGTCCATCGATCTGTTGGTTGGCAGTTCTATTTGTCTGAGCTTAAGATAACTAAAAAAGCAACAAACTATGTAAATGTTATTTGGCATGTGGCCTTAACACTAAAATCATAGATCTGCAACATCTGTACTGAATTTTGTCAAAGTTCGTCAACAAGAAGTTAATCTTTCGTTCCCTCTGTCTACATGAGAAAACTATAACTCAAAACAACAGCATTAGTTTGGCATGTGATTTTAATACCAGAGTTGTAGTTTGTATAAAATTTTCACCTCAGTCGAGCACATGGAAGATATGCAAATTGCATACTCGATTTTATTTACTATACGACAAAGCTGAGCAAAATACAAGCCATACTGTGGAAGTATACGAGAAACTCGTGGGGAGAACACTTCCGTTGTGTTTTTTGTATCTAAGACTTAATTTATGATTGGATAAAACCTGATAAACGTCAGCTTATAACGAATGTAACAGCTGAAACAAAAAATATTCAAAGTCATTTCAAAACAGTTGTGTCATTTCTTCCAACTTTCCTGGCTGTCACTTATTATTGTCTTCATACAATGACAGTCACGCCATCACACATATCGTGATATAATAGGTTAGATCAGTTAAGTTATCCATCTGCAAGAAGATTAAAGCTTACAATCATTTGGTTCTACAGGGGAAGGGAAATCTTAATGCATTAGTCTTACATGACAGAGCATCAATCTTGATGAAGATGAAAACAAACCTTCTAGCGATGCATTTGTACCTCTCATGAGGAAAGGTTAATATTTTATATGCATATACAAACACATATATTACAGATGAAAGGAAAAGCGAATATTCAATTTTCCTTTTTCTGTTTCTTCTTTTATTCAATTCCATTAATTCATTCAAAGAAATTTGCAGTTTTTTTCACCCAAAATCCGAGCAACAGTCAATAAGTATTACATATGAATACGTTAGATGAAATATTATGAGAAATTAAGTAAGATGAACGTTTTTGCCTGGAAAGAATTTTGCAACTAGTGCTGTGATAAACCATTTGTTTTTGCGTAATAGCTTCCGTCGTGTCTGTTCCAACTGCAAAATACATTCCAATGCGCTATTTTTTCTTGGTTCCAAACTTTGCATTAAGGAAGTATAGGGTCATGCCATAGTATCGGGGTTGCTGAATACGATCCCACTTCGTCAGATATGGGCTACCAACTGTAGATGAGCATCGGAACTACCATTACAGTAAATTCTGTCACGCCAAAACATGGCGCATTACTGTTCACTTTGAATGTATATTTGAAATGT
>BGPR01010792.1:0-51050 GCA_013235015.1 Araneus ventricosus
GCCTGTTATTCAGCTACTCCGCATGCCTAGGCAGGACGGGGTAGCTCCCTTGTGATATCCCAACGTGGAGACCTTTTAAATATGGAGATCAATGGTGATGAGTAGCCGCTAGATAAGTAAGCGGGATCTGGCTTCCCTGGTGGGGGCAATGGGTAGTTATGGTGGTGTGACTCTTAGGGCGTATCCGATGAAGGTCGTCGCATGAACCGCGCGTAATTGGGGCTATTATGCGTTCTACTACTGTGCCTGTATTACTGTGATAAATTAATTTTTTTAACTTTCTTTAATTATTTTTAACGACACTTAATTTTTAATTACTTCTAGGTCCATCGTAAGAAGAGCACAAAACATTCGTTTTGAGTCACAAGTCTTTTCAGGAGAATGCCCATTTTTCCCGTATATAAGCTCTCCGCGCATTGTTAACTGCCCTTTTTTGCTTTGATTTTAACTATAAAGACAGCTCACGGCAAAGGATGTGCACAAGAATGATATAGTATTTTGTAAAAAATACTTTCATATAAAATATTTCATTGTATAAAATCCTCTTAGCGCTTGAAACCTCATCTATATTTAAAATGAGAATATCTGTGATATCAAACAATTTTAAAATCTTTTACCTTCTCAAAATTACAAATTGTACCAAACGATTTTTAAATGCAGCCAAAAGCGGACTTTTAAAAATAAATTATTGATAATTTTGAAAGAATGATACGAAATTTGATGAAGTATAGCGAGTGACAATTCGAAAAGGCTAATAAAGATAATAATTTAAGCTTTCTTATCAATACCACATATCAAAATTTAATTTTCGTAGATTGCTGCGTTTTTAAACGCTTTTACTAAGTTCGAAATGTTTCATGTTTGCATGTAACGTTGGAACTTTGTGATCGATTTTTCATTCACTTCTTAATGCACTGGAGTTCTGAAATTTGGTATATTTATTGGCTCTTGATGGCAATGCAATATTTTAATAATTTTAGAGCTCTCAAGTATAATTTTTTTAAAAAAATTCGCAAAATTACGTGCGCACACGGAAGATTTCAGTGGCGCCATTTATAGTATTTTTGAGAACTAAAATACTTTATACAGTAATTTAAATGTTTCATTAAAAATATATATATGTAAATCCTATTATCCTTTTAATCCTTTTTAATAGAAATTATTGCTGGAATTAGTTGAAGAAAAATGGATTTTTGTTCGAAATATTTTTTTTGTAAGTTCATAATTTTGTGATCGATTTTTCATTCACTTCTTAAGGCACTAGAGTTCTGAAATTTTGTATATTCATTGGGTCTCGATGACAATGAACTATTTCAGTAATTTAAGAGATCTATTTAATAAAATAATTGTAGCAATTAGTTCATGAAAACCTGATTCTAAAATCCCAAAATATTTATAATGCTGAACTCTGACATAAATTAAAGACTAGAAACTAGAAAATAATAAATATAAAAAACATAAAAAACGCTTTCACCAATGCGTTAAAAAAGAATTTTTTTTCCTCAAAAATCTAGAGGTCAAAACAATAATAGCAAAAGCGTGAGGCGATGAAAACAATAGGAGAAAGGTATACAACCAGTGCCTCATGCTTTCACGATTTTTGTTCGAACCTCCAGATTTTTGAGAAAAAATTATTTTCTTCCTTTTTTAATGCATTGGTAAAAACATTTGTTTAATTTTTTTTTTTTAATATTTAGAAGGTTATCGAATTCATTGATCGAAAACCTGGTAAAATTTTTGAGTTGTCGTGTTTACAGACAGACATAATTACATTTTTCGGACTCAGTAATGTCTAAAACGTATATATTTATTTTAATCTTGAGGTTGTGTTTTGACGATTACAATGCACCTTGTACGAAATAGTAAAAACTTATCCACCCAAATGCTTTGAAAGTTCTCGAGAAATAACTAGAACCATCAATTCCTTTAAACTGCGCAAATTGGAAATTCATCCTGTTTTTAATTTTAACGCTGTGACTTTAGACTTTATTAGAAGTGAAACTACACCACTTTTCAAAGCTGGACTGCACGACTTGCCAGTCAATTACCAATCAATATTTAGACACGTTCGCTCTCTTTGTCTCATGTTGAGTTGTGAAGTTGTAGAAATGTACAAAGGCCTCATGAAAGATTCACGCCTAATGCTTAAATACAACATTCCACAATATTCCTGCGTAATATTGGCCATTTTCTGTGTGCAAAAAGTTACCGGAATCCTTCAGCGTCAATGCTTGTATATTTTATCCTCCCCTATATCTCAAGTAAAAAATATAAATAAATAAATAAAATAGAGCCATATTTCAAAATTTCTTATCAGACTAAAGCAACGAAGAAAACGTTTTAATGATACAGAAGGTAATTCGTACGCCTCATTTTAGGTAGGGAAGAGTGGGGTAAAATCGGGTAGCCTTGATTCTGGCAATATTAGTTTGCCTTTCTAGTGGACAGGTACTGAATTACACTCTACTAGTCAAGTAAAAGGAATGGTCATAGTAGCTTGTTGCATCTGTTGAATTTACTACTTCTGTGAAGGTTTATTTGTTTTAAGACGTCAACTCTCTAATTTCGTTTGATTTTAAATTATCTTTACTTAAAAATCATTACATATTTAAAGACCATTTTTAGTCCAGCTAATTATATGTGTACCAATATTTTATACTTTATCAAACAATAAGGATTTACTCCAATAATTGCGCTATTTTATTTCGTTTTCTTTAACCTCTGTACTCGTGGTAAAACCGGGTACTCCAAGTGGCGTAAGACAGGGACAGTCAGTATTGATGATACCTCCGATGAAGACTATAAGAACACATCAGACCTTGATTGTTTATATTTTAATGGTGAATATTTTAATTTTAATACAGAAGAATGGTTAATTCAATGTAAAAACTGTCTTAGCTACGCCCACGAAAGCTGCAATGACACGGAGAAAGATGATAATTGCTTTACATGTGAATTTTGTAATTAATATTCTTAAATTGTCACATAAAATAAAAACGATTGCAAATTTTCACTGAAAATCGAGTTTTCCTAATTTCTCATAAATTTAACATGTGTACCAGTGGGGTAAAACCGGGTAGTCTGATTTTTTTATATAAAAATCATTGATATAAAAAGTAATATAACTGTGACTTTTCTGGAAAGATATATTGTACTCCGATAAACAATGAATATTTTTAATAAAATTTGACAAGCTCTCTGTCTAATATTTTAGCTCCAGCAGGCCTTCAAAACTTAGCTACCTGGTTTTACCCTACTTTCCACTACTGATTTTTCACCAATCCACTACAGTATCAGTATCACTTTTATTTTATTTATAAATTGAATCAACTTATTAAGAAAATGTTGTACTTCGAAAAATAATATTAAAGCTATATGCTGTTTGAATATGTTGCTTTTACTGGAATGATTTCATGTGTTTGCTAAATCATTATACTGTAACGTTATAAATATTTTTCTTACTGTTGAAAAACTTTCTTAGCTATCAACTCATATTACTCTACGTTATTATGCTCATAGTTGGTTGAATTCTTCCTCAGTATAAACAGTTGGGAACTCTTATGTCTCGTTTCTCCAAAAGATTTCTAAATGTTGAAATACGGTTTTCTTAAAATTGGAAAATTATAATTATATTGTTTCATACTATCGAATGGCAGAGTATGTAGTACAATAATCGGAACATAGATGGCAGCCGGTTCGTCTAAGTATTATCGAATTTGTTTGTAATTGCTTCTAAATAAGCGAAATAGAAAATAAATAATTAGATAAAATAAATAAACTTGATGTATAAGATATTTGGATTTCTGGGAAAAAGTCTTGATTATTTCGAAACTGTGTGTATTTGATACCATCATTGCTATCAACAATAATATCATGATTACTTACGATATTTAATATGTACATCCGAAGCTGGAATATTATTTCACTTAAATACCTTAATCAAATCAACAAATTTTGAAAATGAAATTTATATAGTTCTTCTATCTTTTGGATGAAATATTAGATGAAATTATAAATTGCGATGCAAGCTATCTAAAATAAAGTTTCTTTAAAAAAATGTGCTGTAGAGAAGGCATGACAACACTGAAGGAACTTTAGAAGATGAAGATATTTTGTGAAAAGAGAAATCACTTTTGATGAAGATACTTACTTAACAGCTGCAATGAAGGGAGAAAATTCATTTAATACATATACAAATTCGTGAATTGTTTTTAATAAAATTATTTATCTTAATTACAAAAATATAATAAGTATGTTCCTTTTACATTTTAGAACGTAACACCTTCTTTGTTTTCTTTTTTAATTAAAATGAAACCTCTAGTTGGAACTCGTAGTACGTACGACAATGTTGGTCCCGATTCATGATTTTGTAAGTTTGTGTAAGTTGACTGATTTGGAAAAAAAACCACGTTATTTAAATAAAACATGCTGCAATGAATTTTACACGAAAGAACATTTGATTTCGTATTCGTTTCTCTAAAGGAAGAAAATTTGATTTAAATGGAAGGTGACAGAAATTCATAATGAGATAAATAGTTTTGCAATGTGCGAGATGAAACTACCAGAAAAATTAAGAAACTTTTTATTGGAAGGTGATTAACCGTTTTCTAAGCTAGACTTTCTGTGTCACATAATAAAGGATGAATGTCTTATTTGTTTTTAATAAATTTTTTTAAAATGAATTTAAACATATCATGCATTTTATATATATATATACAAACACATGATGCAGGCAATTTTGCAGTTATGGTAACATATTTAAAACACCATAATCTATTGAAGTGTGAAACAAATAATTGCTTATTAACTTAAAAAATATGATAACGATTTTGTTAATAAATAGTTTGCTATAAAATATTCAGTTAATTTTAAGCAGGATTGCTGAAAAGTGAATATCAATAAGAATACAAAAACTTTTACTTTTTCATAATTCCGAAACTGAGTATTTTTTTTTACTTTTCAACTTGCATGTAGATGTAGGTAATTAAACTATAAAGAATATAGGAAAACTAATTCTCAAAAATTAGTTTAAACTTAACTTTTAATTTAGATTAATTGTTTAAAAACATTTATCGTCCGTTAAAAGTTTTTTTTATTAGAAACTAGTTTAAAACAAATAAAAATGTGTGTTTAAATGATTTTATCAATTAATTATTCAATTACATAAAAACATAATTGTAAGTGATGCCAACTTGCAGAGAAAGTGAAATGGCAGCCATAAACAATTTTTCTCTCATGTTAATTGTGTTTTTATATATATCCGGTAGTCCCAAGTAAGAAAAATCATTACGTACATCCAAAGGGAAATTGTGGTTGAAATGGAATAAATAAAACGTTTATAACAACGTCTCAATTATCTAGATTGAATTCTTTCAAAGAAAATATTCAAATTTGTAAAGTCTTTTAATAATGTATACTAAATCAACGATAGCATATAAAAGGTAAAAATACATAAAGCAAGAATTTGTGAACTCATACATAAATAAACGCACTATTATGGAAATATTCAAGAAGATCGCACAAGAAAATTTTTCGAAATAAAGAAAATAGCTTAAAAATAATATTGCAAAAAATACATGTAATATAAAATAACATACTAAGAAGTAACATGTAAAATATATAACATAACAAGTTACGCGTGAAAACTTGTAATATTGAGAATTCAAATATTTCGTTAATAAACTAAAATTCATACAATATCATTGAAATATATAGACGTTACTTGATAAATCATTACCGTCAAAGGTTTTATTCATGTGACATTTATGAAGGCGTGGAAATTGAATACAAGTGTTGATTCATAAACTCTTCTTTATTAAAAACATGAATAAGATGCACCACTCAGACGCTGACAGATACAGGTACAAGTGAACTGGTTAAAGTTTCGCAGAGGAAGAGGAATAAATACAAGCGAGCGAAACGACAGCGCCAATCAGCAATGCCGAATTTGTATAAACTGCTATCGTTCGCCAACGCTTGCATCCAACAGTTTCATTTACATCGCATTAGTACTAATTAAAATAATAATCGAAGTTATAGGCTTACAAACGATCATCCTCCCATATCAATAAACTGAGAGTCTATATCTTCTACGTTCAAACACAGTGCAGCTTAAGGCACATTTCTCATCTTTTCATGTTTATATATCATAAATAAACAATTCTGCGAAATATTATGCAAATGTTTTTTTCTACTTTAAATTAATCAAAAATGTCTATTGGACAAGTGAAACTCATGTGTGTTCTAGGATTTTATTGGTGTACCAATCACTGATTCATTAACTGACCAGTAATTAAATTGAAGTCATTGTTATTTAACAACAATCAATTTTATGACTTTTTTACGAGACTTATAAGACATCGACGTTAGCGAACCTATGGCCTACGGGTTAGACACTGACTAACGAAGGCTTTTAAAACTAAAGATATCGTTTTACAGGACATAACGTATACTGAAACATTCTAAGGTTGAAATTCTCTTAAGGGGCAGTCTACATATTTAAAATGCACTAACTTTAAAATTCTCAATGGCAACACCCTTTTTTTGATGTCATAAATAAAATTCCTCATGCAAAAATACCACAGGATATTAATTTTGGTTAATATATCATTAATAGATTGGAAGATATTTGACATTTTGTGTTCTTTACATATGAGGGGTCGTCTCCACATTTACTTACTAAATTTCTCTGCCTGTCTTTAAATGTCGGTAGTAGCATTCTAAATTATTTCGCACTTTAAATGTTATTTTCAAAGTAATGATCAACATTTTACAAACGGTAAAAGTTGATGCGTAGAGAAATAAATCGATTAATATTACACTACTTTAATTTATGAAGTTTTAATAATAAATATAAATAGTTAAAACCTTTATACAATTAAGTTTGAAAAATAAAATGGTGCAATCATTATATTTACTAATAAAAACGCTTCTGAAATAAAAGACGTCCCTTTAAATGCATTGTTCTATAGCGAAAATTGAAAATTTAATGTAACTTCAAAACTTCTAGTACGAATATGCTGAAATTTTGCATAGGCTTATCAAATGTCCATCTGCTTCGAGTACTGTTAAAATTTATAAGTGTTGCTGTTAAAAAAATTTTTAACATCAATTTTGATAAAATATTTAATGAACTCCAAATTATTTTAAAATAAAAAGTAAAAGTGTAAAATGTGCATAATAATTGATACTACGACATAAAAAAGTTTTTGGTAAATGGTTACAATATTTTTAAAGATATCAATAAACATTCAAAATTTGACTTTAACATAAGAAACTCAAAATTTCATTTGATTATAATTCCGCAACCAAAAATGCTGAGATGATGAGACTTGGCATTCTAGAATAAATCGTTATGTATATTCGAAATATGTTAAGAAACATATGTGTTTCCATTGCAAAGTTTGAAGTTCCTGAAATTTATATATGTAGACGACTTCCTTTTGAACTTTTTAGACTTCGAATCTATTAATAGACGTTATTTCCTGAAAATTGGTACCTTTTGTTGTAAGATAAAATGAATATCGGCGGAATAATGCTGGGTGGATACTTTTTCTTTCGCGACTATACATTCATCTTAAATTACATAAAACTCTCGTGCCCCAAACCAAATCCTGTGAAATTAAGACACAATTATAGTTACTTTAGGAGAAAAATTAGATATCTGTATTATTAGTGTATTCTTCTTGTTCACTTTCAAATCCTTTTATGTCGTTTTAATACATACAATTTCACATTTCCGGTTTAGAACGAATTCGTTCCGAAGGTACTCTGAGCTAATTTTTATTTCACTAAATTGTCGATCAGTGGAAACGTAGAAACTTTCATTCAACGGCAGAGGTTTAAAAATTAACTATAATTTTTAGTATAATCAACACCTGACATTCAAAAATTGGAATATTCCACACATTTTCTAGATATCTCTGAAGCCAGCTTTAGATTTGACAAAAATATAACTTCTTATTTTTATATAAGCTTCTACTAACACTCGTGTGCTAAAAAAATTAATCCTATAAAGTTAAGTCACGATTATGGTGGCAATTCAGAAACAAACTGGACTAATGTATGATTGATTCTTGTGTATTTTTAAATTAGTTTGCATCATTGAACAGCAGTTGGAAAATTTTTAGCGTAATGTGTGGATGTTCGAGCATTATTTTCAGACAATAGTGAAGTTAATTTGAGATAATCATATTTGTTTGTAAGATTGTTATTTTTTTATCATTATTACTTTATATGGCACAGCAATCTTAACATTCCTTGAAATGGAGTACCAAAAATTAAATCCAATGAATTTCAATCACGATTAAAATGATATTATATAAGAGATGGAGTAACTGTTTGATTACTTTGCTGTGCTTAGAGTTTAAATACCCAAAATGTTCCCTAAAGCTAATAAAGCTTTTATGCTGATATGAGCAACATTTCAGGTCAAAAGCGAAGCGATTAAATAGTCTAATCTAATCAATTTTCTCAGTTATGATAGTTCAGATTGTTTAAATGCTTTAAAACTTTCGTTAAATGGTAATAGTCCAAAAAATTCAACGGGATATTTTATGTAATGACACTATTTATCATTTTTTACTTCCTGAAATTTTGTTCCTTTCTGTAAATACTACACGCGCGAATAAAATTTAGGTTGAAATTTAAAAACTAGTACATCCTCTCCTTCAAGATACAACAAGTTGCGAAGAGGAAGGGAAAGAAAAGATAAAATAAGTACAGATAAATATTAAACGAGCAAAAAAACCCTAAGAGAGCAAGAGAAAATAATCAAATCGAACGGGAGTATTCTTCGACGTTCTCACATATTTCCGCAATGCGGCGTGCAGTGGTGAATCCAAGGAGCAGCGGCTGCTATGGGGCTGCGGCCCCCAGAGCTATATCAGAATTCTCGATTTTTTTAAATCACTACTTCTGCACGTTCTGATTTAACTTTTTTAATTTGAAAAAAACGTAGCATAATTGCCTTCTTATTTGACATGCTCTAAACCTTTCCCGCTTTTGTAGTCATTTCACACGTACTTACAGCGTTGACGAGGCTGAAAGCATTTTATTAGGTCCATACCTCCAAAAAGAAGGTTTATTTTAGCTTTCGCGGTAAAACATGCCCAGATGCTTCACGATCAATTGTTGGACATCAGAAAAAATGCAGATGATCATTTTGAGACATTTCTTTCTAAACCAAGAGCAAATGTGTGAGAAACATGAGATGCCAATCATTATTTAAAGAGAAAATAAACGACAGGTTGATGGATGCAAAGTGAATATTACTGATACCGAATCGTATTGTCAAATCTCTATCGTTCTCCCATTTTTGGATGCCCTGGTTCCAGAAATTTAGAATATGTTTCTAATTCTTAACAATCCATCATAAAATTAATATTCTGTCTTCTTTTCCTGTTTGGTATCTGCCTTAGTAAACTTCATGGATCTCGATATATGGGTTTGACAGTTTTACTGGAAGCTAATCCCGACCTTGGTGAAAAACTTGGTTTCAATTTTGACGTCAAAATGAAGCTTCTTGAAAATTCAAGAATCGTGGTCCTGTCTCTCCTGGGAGCGGAAACTTAGAGAACCTTCGAGAGAGAAAGAAGTAGAGGTCTTCGGTAGATATAGATTTCGTGTTTGCAAAGTACAGATGGCAATTGTTACAAAAATAACCGGTTTTCAGTTTTTTTAAAGAAAAAAAAGATGCATTTAATTACATTTTTATAAGAAATCAACCTATATGGGTGCTTTTTTTCAACCTGACACTTCGCACTGAAATCTGTAACTCGATCTATCAGCTGAAATACAGCAAGATTAGTTCCGAAAATCACCGACAGGTGAAACTCCGGACGGACAAATGAAAAAGGAGGAATTTCAGTGATCCACAGCTTTAATACAGCAAATGAACTGTCCCAAAGGGTTACATAGATGATATTTCAGTGCACCATAGCACTTTATCCTATAAAATCTCTTCCACGGCGAGGGCATAAACCTCTTTCAATGTGACCACCTATCTCGTGAATCATATATTATATGAAACATACAGAAGATTCAAGTAAATGAAGTATTCGCAATCTTTCAGCAGAATCTCAGCAATTGCATCGTATCGTAATCAACACACAGCAAGTATCTGAAGGAACCGGCGAGATTTCTTGCATGTGGACGTTCATTAGATTAATGAAATTTCAATTTATTCTGAGCATTTTCTTTGGTTTCACCAAAAATATCAGATAGCACTGATTCTATGTACCTCAACGGTATTACATCGCATCTCATGTTCCTTGGATGAGTTGAAATCCTTAAGGAAAAAAGATTTAATGAACAAAATAGAAAAACCTGAAAAGTCTTAACATAATTTCAATTCAGCAGACGCTAAAATCCTAAAGAAATCAGCAAAATCGAAAATATTGAAAACAAATATTTTAAAACCAAATCCAAGCCACAGAAATCTGTTTATGATTTGAATCCAAATGTTTGTGGTGGCATATCATCATTTAGGAGAGCAAGGATAGAAACTAATTACCTTTATGCTTTAACTTTTAAATTCATTATTATTTTGTTTTCACTTTCTATAAGCCATTAATGAACGATAATTGCTCATGTAAATATGTCTTCTTGTAAATAGTTTACTTTTGTACGTACTATTACGTTGTAAATAAAATCTGCATTTTTGTAAATCGCCTCATCGTGACATATGTGGCCAATATATAGCAAACACGCTATATGTATCCTCGAACTCTATGAATAATGCTATTGAAGCGCAACTATGTCGTTACTGTCATTGTGAATTTGAAAGCCATTTAATTTGTATTTTTAATTTCTTCTGGTGTATCCTTTTCTTTTTAAAATTTCACTTACAGGGCCATTCCCCGCAGTGTTTACCCTCTGCGCTTGAGACCACATGAGTTCTCTTCTATTCTAGAGTTTACACCAGTATGAGGTTGATTTGAAAGCTGAATATTTTCTGACGAAATAATTAAGTTAGTATTGATTGAATTGATTTGCTTTAGAATCATTCATATACCTAATAATTTTCTAAAAGTGGTTTGTGCTCGTTCATTACAGGACGTATGTAAAACAAAACGTCGAGATCTACATTTATGTATTTATAAAATTATACCACTATTTTAATACCAATATTTCCTATATATAATTTACAATAAAATTAATAACCGCAGTTACGTAAACATCCACTTGTTTCTTTTATTTAAAGCTACTATTTTAATATCCGGACTGGTAAACATAAAACAGCATTATCATTTGACGTATGTGCTCACGCATCTTTTAAAGTATACAACGACTTTTTGGGATTCTGATTTTTCTGAATGAGAGGAAACGAAATTTGAGGGACCTAAAATTGGACAAATTTTCATATATTTCTTAATTTTCTTTCCTGACAAAAAAGTAATTACCTTCAAATTTAAGCTCTTCTAAAAGAGTTTTTTGCTGTTAGTGCTAATTAATTGCGCAATTTTATTTTTTCCACCTTCAATTTATTTATCAAACTCTATGCTTTGTGTAATCTATATCTGGCGAAATGTAAAAGTGCGTTGGTTTTATTTTGCTTCTCGATTACTTCAGTGT
The DNA here is from genome assembly GCA_013235015.1 of Araneus ventricosus. Taxonomy (NCBI): domain Eukaryota; kingdom Metazoa; phylum Arthropoda; class Arachnida; order Araneae; family Araneidae; genus Araneus; species Araneus ventricosus. The sequence continues at coordinate 11,575 of BGPR01010792.1, forward strand.
TGCTTGCGCATATTTCTATGATTTGAGATAATTTTTTCTTAATATGATATTGGCCTTTATTCTCAAAACACTATTCACTCAATTCCATTACTATTAGAAATGCGAGGATTATCAGCGAATTCCCAGTTAATGTTGGAAAGAAATTTTATTCAGTTTACAGTAATCTGTCTAACCTTTAAGCGTTGTATATCAATACTGTATAATTTATCTGGATGTCTCAGGTATTATGAGTCAAGGTATTATCATATATCAGGTATTCAGGTATTATCACAAATTATGTGTGGCCCAAAACCTTCCATACAAACTTTCTGTGGCCCTCTCTTCAGAGAAATACAGGGTGTTTATTAATTATTGTCTGGGTTTCCGTACCTCATAACTTTCGAATAAAAAATATTACGCAAAAACCGATTACGTATTCGTAAATTACAACTCAAAGAATTTCATTAATGATATTAAAAAGATTAATGAACTTGCACATGGCTGCCCTTCGTGGCTCGTAACACATCGAGACGAAATTCGATTTCCCTCCAAGTGTTCTCCAGCATTTGTGGGGTAACATTTTGGATCGCAGTAACAATTCTGCGCTTCAGTTCATCAAGGGAGGGCACAGGGGTCTTGTACACAATGTTCTTGACAAACCCCCAAACCAAATTTACTTTCGAAAAACCACAATACACATTGCTTTTTCTTGCACGGTCGCCATTTTTATTTATGACGTCATAATTACTCAGACTGCAAATGCGCTAAGATCGCATTGTTGTCACGTAAAATTCTTTGAGTTGTAATTTACGAATATGTAATCGGTTTTTGCGTAATATTTTTTATTCGAAAGTTATGAGGTACGGAAACCCCGACAATAATTAATGAACACCCTGTACTTAAATAATTAATATTAGTCTTCCCACTAAAGTCTTGAGCCTTTCTTTAACTTCAAAATGGAAGACGCTATAATAAAAGATGTGGTGCCTAGTTATAATATAGTCAATATATACTACGCAATGAAAAACTTACATCGCCCCTAACGTCAAAATTCGAAGTTAATGTTCTTAACTAAAAAACTGTCCGATATACGGAAAAAAAGTAAACTGCATAACTGTAAAGCATAATCGGCTTAATGCAAAAGACATTATTGCCATTTTAATGCTAAGAATAGGACCAATGAAACGCACATTTAACTAGTCGCTGTAACTTATCTCTTCCGTTGCGTGTAGAATGTATGCCTCTCAAACGACCACTATTTCGAAAAATTTTGAGCGAATTTGGTGCTTACCTATACTGGAGAATACGTTTGTTGATACGTTACTTGAGTCTACATAGTCTCAAAGTTAAATGGAAAACTTAATGAGAAAAAGCCTTATAGTATGCTAAACAGCGATATAGATTTGGTCAGTGTCCCAGATGAGTTTAAGATTAGTAGTAGTTGATCATTTGAAGTTAGGGTCAGTCGTTATGAAAGTTGATCGCGAATCATTTTGAAGTGCATCAAAGATTTCTTGCAGACAAAATATATATGTATAAGACATGTGTAAATAATAGCAGCAAAAATAATACCATGGACGCCTTTTATATTTAAAATCATTCAAATGATCAAAAAGATTTCCGAAGAATGATAAAATCTCGAAAGTACACAAAAATAAATATTTAATTTTAATCCGTTTGATTTTGCATTATTATCGTTATTAGAACAAGATCACACACACACACAAATAGAATTCTCAGAACATATCTTTTTGTTGATCACATCCGGTGGCCAAACAGTAGAAAGCTAAAGTCAAAATAAATAATTTGTAAAATATAGGTTGAATTATTGTTAAGTTTAAATATTGAATTAAATATTATTACTATTATTATTAATTATTACTAATTATAAATTAAATATCATAAATTAAACAGAATTCAATAGTTATAATAAGAAACAACATGTTTTTCTGGCAAGCGATGTAAAAACTATAATTTAAGATTCATTAGTGAACAATTTTATTTTTGAAAATTAAAAACTATGAACATGTTACATGGGGGGCATAAGAAGTTTTGAAAGAATTAGTTGATGCATGGCGCAAACGAGTTTGGGAAACAATGATTTATATGTACATAGAGGTGTTTATAAAATTTTGACCTACTAAAGTTAATGTACTAAAGTAAGTATCGCTACTAAAATTACTTATTTCTATGAGTGCCAACACAAAAGCACTTCTATACAGTCTGAGCGCTTAAAAGTTTTAAATGGAAAAACATGGGACAATACTACTATTTCTGTCCCTGATTTTCTAGATGAATATATATATTAAGATTATTGATTCCAGGAATAAAATTTTAGATTTGAATTCTCCTGTTGAGGAGGATTTCGTGGTGTACACCGATGGATCCAGGGTTGGCGACATTGTTGGATTCTCGGTGTGCATCTTCGATAATGATTTTCTCATTCCCGTTTTCTGTTTCAAATTAAACTACTATAACTCCGTTTTCCAGGCTGAGCGATTAATTTTGCTTTGCTCTGGGCCCTGGAGAATGGTGTTAGGATTAAAATTTTTCTTACAGATTGTCAACGATTTATATTTTGGCGTCAAATTCTATTAAATCTAGTTAAGTTTTAAATATAAAGGAGAACATTGTGAGGGCAAATGGCCTGGTCAACCTCCCAAGGGTGCTAGAACATACTGGTAACCCAGGGAATGAGCTGGCCGACCATGTTGCAAATATTGCTACCTATTGTGGAAAAATGTTGAGAGTTCCGGCACCATATGATCTATAACTGGAATGCATACTGGAATAATTTTGAGACCGGGGAGCGTGTGAGTGAGCCCAAGGTTAATACTGAAGCTCTAATTACTAACCAATTACTAATTTTCTTTGCTACTAACCATGGACGCTTCCATGCTTATCTTTTTCGATTTAAATTATTAAATTCACCGAATTGCCCTTGTGGAGAATTCGATGATGCAGACAATTTTGCTTTACAATGCAATCTTTCGAGGGAGTTTCATATCTCTCCTCCGGTAGCTGCTTTTAAGTCTGTGTGGTTTAAAACGTTTAGCAAAAATTCTTTTCTATTGGTGAAATTGTCTAAGATCTTGGAGATTGGTTTTCGAATTTGCGACAGTTTGAAACTTAGACTAGGTTCTACAGTATTTTTTCCATTGGTAGCACTCTCGTTTTCTTTTACCTAGCTCTTCTCCCTTTTTTTCCTTTTTTTTAGTGTGTGTATTTATGTTTAACGGATGTTTTTATATTTTTGATGCGTATCATATATATGTCTGTAAATAGAGGTGATCTGCGGTGGTGCATTACAATTCAGATGTTATTCATTTATGGTTGTGCTGGTTTTGTCTTCTGTTTTATTGTACATGTACTATATTATGTATAGTTTGTAAACGATGATCTACCGTATTATGTATTGTCTCTAAATGATGATTGTTTCTTCCTTTTTTATTATTTAACTTGCTTACCGTGTTTTTCTTTCTTTTAATGACTAATTTTATCTGTTTTTCTTAATTTGTGAATATTGTGGCTATATTTGTGCTTATTCTATGATTTGCGGTTTGGTACTGTCCATGGGTGCACTGCTTTGTACGAACTTGTTTGCTTATTTCCAGCCTCCTGATGGTAGAGTGTATACTTTCCCCGTCGGCCGTTTAACCGCTCCATATCCAAAGGGTGAGTTGGTCGAAGTGGATTGTGAATAAATAAGTAAATGGGACAATACTAGAGAGCGAATGCAATTTGGCTACGTAAACCAGGAGAGAGAGCATTTATGAGGTTGAAAGATTTGGTACAATTTTTATCATACATCCCCCCCTTATTACTTTTATTAATAGTTCACTGGGAGAGAACCGACCAGATAAGATTTACGGTTACACAAAATCCCCTTGGCGTAAAGAAAAATTACTGCTAGGAGGGTAGAAAAAGTATTAAAAAGCAACAAAAATTAACACACAACGTATACTGAAAAGATCTGCAATGAATGTCTTAATGGATGATGAAAGCGAGAAATGTCTTCCCTTTGCAAGTGATGACTTTGTGCCCCACGGACTGGTATTAAAACAATAATGAACAGAATTTGTCCCTCTTCTCAAAAAGGTTCGCCATCATTGGTCTAGAAGTTATGAAGGCTGCAGTGGGAGAAACCATTTCGTAGTTAAATATGGGGATAGATATTTGCCATTATTATTAGCATACTCGATTTCGCTATTGATAAGTGAATCCTTGTGTTCTGCAATTTGGAGAAATAATTTTCTTGATAGCTTCTTGATGTGATCTTCTTTACTTACATTATGTTGATCGCTAAGAATGATTTCGTGCCTCACGAACCAGGAAGGTTTGGTCATGATTCTGAGTATTTAGTTTTGCAGAGTTTGGATTTTCTTGCGGTGAATTTTAGCCGTTAAACTCCAAATATGGGCAGAGTAAGAATGTATGGACCTCAGAACATGTTTATAAAGAAGAAAGTTGTTTCCAACTGGAAAAGAAGAGTGGTGCCCGATGAGGAGAATGATTCAATGAACTTTGTTCCAAAATTTATCGTTATTGTATTTGACATGTTTAAGGGGGCATACGACTCTTAAAACTCGAACGAAAGGGTGGGGGAAACTGTCAAATTCTAAACATTATATCTCTGAAACAATGCAATTCACAAACTCATTTTTTTCTAGAAAGATATCTGCTCTTTCTCTTATAGTACACACTTTTTCAAACCTTTATATTGGTATGTATTTATTTGAGAGAGTAATAAATATGGGTATAGTTTTTGAAGAAACATGAGATAGTCACCTTGCGCGCATGATTACGGATAAAATATTGGTATAAACACAATATTTTGGATATCTATGTAATCCAAGCAGTCTATTTTAGAAACTGAACCACAAATTATTAATATTTAAATTTAATTTCTATTTTATATACCAATTCAAAATAAAATGTTAAAAATAGTTAAAATTTCAACTTTTCTAACCCCACAAAATACTTCTTTGGAAAACATATGTACAAAAATTGTGGTTCAATTTGTAGAACATAGCACAATACATTTTCAGTAAAAATGTTATGTAAAACTTTTCTATATTTCTTGAGATATTGTGGCGGCAATATAAAAAATCACATTTTCACCATAATCACATTATGGCCCTTTTCAATGTTTACATTAAACGGATGATACATTTTCCTTCATAACTTTCATAATTATGGGAATTTTTCAACGCGGAATGTTTTAAATTCTCAGAAAAGACTGGGGAATATTATATATTTTTTTCATAAAATCAAAAATTTTCGAGGTTTAACAGTCGTATGTCCCCTTAAATTTTAGTTTGCTATCTAAAACTAAGCCAAGATATTTCATTAGATAATCCCAGGCGAGTTCATCGTAGAAGGAAGTGAGGGGCTTGAGAGCATTTTTAGAGGAACCTTTACGAACATTATGTGTGAGTCTGGCTTTTGTTTTCTGCTACTCTCCAATTGGTGTACCAATTTTCAATTCTGCATAGTTCAAGCTAAAAAGTCTGAATTACGAATTTAATGTTGCTTTCTTGCGTGAGGGTGGGGCACCGTCCGCGAATAGACAGTTGAGCAACTTGCCATTCAAGAGAAAATCTGAGTTGAAGATTTTATAAAGAGTTAGGCTGAGGGAACTTCCTTGCGGTGTGTAAGCTTCATAGTGATGCAACTGTTTTTCTATATGACGCAGTGGCTCTTATGAAACATACAAACATTCGTAGATAACTTGTTGAGGACTCTAGTGCTGGCTTGGAACTTCATGTTCTGTCCAGTTCCTCTTCAGCTATTACTTCTGCAAAAGCGACTTTGTTTCTCATCCAGGATAGACAGACAGCGATCTGTTTCTTCAAACTTATTTATAATTTTTTGAGTCCATTATATCATTTCTTGCAGCAGTGATTAGGCCTTTTTAAAGCCTTTCCCAAGTGCGAAATTTCAATAAAGCAGTTGGTGAGGAATCAGCATTTTGACAAAACAAAGCGCGATATCATAAACTCGAGGCCACTATGAATGGCGAGTTCGATGAAAACAGGTTATCTGCGAATGTTTGCAGATTTAACAATAGCTAATGCATAACGTTGAAAAAATTGGCATGTGTACTACAGGCTTTCACGGTAATATGCCCTCTGGTGACCTCATTTGGAACTAAACATTTACTTTTCCCTGAATGCTTTCCCCATCCTTCTATTAAGTACTCTACACGAGTTCGCGTTTTCCTGAGGAATCGTTACGGCTGTAGGCACGTCTGAATAGGGATCTTTATCAGTGGACAAAATATAGAATGAGATAAATGAGAACTCTGATACAAAAGAAAAGAGATCTCTTAGCAATTTAGGCATCAGCAGAGTCACTGATGGAGCTCTCACTGAACTTCATCAGGTTTTAAATAAACTTGAGGAGTTGCCTACAAACTGAAATTTATATGTAATGATGCGTTGTTTCCTCTGTATAAGTAATTACTTTTGGGCATACTCACCTCGGATGTATTTCTTAATTACCTAAACAAGTGGTGTCATCTTCCCTTTGACGTTCTCGTATACAAAAATAATGTGACATATTTCGTGTTAAGCCCCGTATCAGAGTGAAGAGAATCGAGTATGCGTTCGGTTTTCTTACTTTCCGTCCTTTACAGTTATGGATCTCCAGACAATAAACCCATTCGAGGCATTTCATAGACATTCATCGGCATTTCTTTCATTTTCGAGGTTTGGTACTCATCTATAATTATAGTAATGAAACTATGTGGGGAATTTGATCCAAAGGGTTTGTGTTGTATTTTTAAATTATCGTATTCACATGCATGAAAGTGGATAGACAGACTTCGCTTTGATGGATTTTATCCAATGTTAGAGATACGCTATAAAGCATTTTTCATTTCCGCATAAGAAAATAAAATTTGTCCAGCTAGCTTCGTTCTCGAGTTATAGTGCTCATACACAGAAAGATAAAAAAAAATGCAAGTAGTTTTTTCGGACCCAGGCAAATTATTTCCTATTCACGGTCTAAGACATGTAGTCGTCGAATATTTCGGCTATTGTTTTAATTTCTGTAGGCATGCGGGAAAGTAATGAAGCATTAAATACAAATTTGTATGTATTAGATGTTAATAGTAAACAAATTAGGAAGAACAATGATAGCCCTTTTTCGAAAATTAACGAAATCAAAAGAATATCGTATCTTTGTAAGAAACTTTTTAGTGTGGTGCAAAAACAGAGAGGTGATTGATTTTTGCATTGAATTGAATTGAAAAAATTGAATGCTATAGCATTCATGTAATTTTGTACAACAATGATAATGAATGCTATAGCATTCAAGTCCGCGATCGTCATAAAGTCAGATTACAAAAAAGAAATTCTTCTTTTATTTTTACTTATGGGTTTCTGTTGCAAAATGTAACTGCAGGAAATTCAAGTTCATCAGGATGAGTGAATTCTATTTTAGTCGGGGTCGGATATTTTTAGTAGACCAGTAAGAATTTCGCAGACTGATAGAAAAAGAGTGCTAAACATAAGTTGAAGATGATCCCCCTCAAGAGTCTCCAGGCAATCGATCCCCTTGAGACCTTTGTCCTCTTCTCCCACTTTCTAGATTAATTCTTCTCTCTGAGTTCGGCTGCTTTGCGGAGATGAATGCTTCTTTTGGACATTATATCAATAATTCTTTCTGTTTCATGAAAATGCTGTTAAGATTATAACATACATCAGTAAAATTAGTATAAAACTCAACTACCCAATTTAATTAGTCTATTTTAATTTTTTTTGCCTAAAATTAGTAGCCAGATTTCAGAAACGTAAGGAATTTATTGTTCATTTATTTCGAAATATATGAAAATGTACAGAAATCAAACTCGTCGTTACATATACATATTAAACATGATAATTAAATATACTGGTGTATTGTATTTGATACCAAATATTGCTAAAAGCAGTTTAACATTTCTTTGCAAAACGTCCTTTGTTATATGAGGCATGTGGTAATGCCTGTTTTCATTATTTTTTGTTTTATTTCTTGCTATATCTTTTTGTTGTTTATACAACTACCATTGTAAATGCATTTCGTGTAGTCCGTTAAAAAATTATCCTAACACATTTTATTGCTCGTGATATACAAACGTTAAGAACAATATGTCATTTAATTTCGATATATGTTTTCTTTAAATGTATGTGAATAACATTTGCATATCATGCCGCCAAAACATATAGGGGAAGGGGCTGTACCTCGACAACTCTTTTTTCACTTAAAAAAAGTGGTCAAATCAAGTCTAAAACAGAAAATTTTGATTGCTTTAGAAACACCAGCAAATCAGCTTTTCAATCTCCTCTAGTACATATCGCGCAGAAATGGAAAATAAAAGAAAACAAAATCTTTCATTTTTGGCGAAGGTACAGCACTACTTTGTACCTTGGCCACCCTATGATGTACCTTTTTCCACGGTAACAAAATGTGACATTATCAAGCCTGAATTTTGTACAAAAGTAAACTTTTTAAAATCATTGCATGATATTTAGGTGGATATGAAAGATGAACTACATCACAACTGAAAAAGGATGTTGTTTTCTTAAAAATATGAATATAACTAGTTAGAAACTTTTGTTTGCGCTAAAGCAAGTTATATATTAATGATTTTAAAATTATTCGGAGTAGGAAAAATATACTAGTCTTAAAAATAAAGAAAACCATAGAAGAAAAATCACAGTGTTACTACTAGTCACGTTTGGTGACCACCTTACTTGCCGAGAAAACTGTTCTGATTTATTCAGTTGAATCAGCTATGAATAATTTATTATTCATGGTTCCATTATAAACAATTTTTTAAATCCCGATCTACTTAATATCTAAGAGGACTTGCAGCTTTCTAAAAAATTTATGCATAAAAAATGAAATTAAATTCATGCGCTTTTACCATATAAAAAATAAGCAGAATATTCATTCCTTATCTTTCAACTATAGAATAGAAACACACAATTAAATATTTATAAAAACAATGAAGACGGTGAAACAATCAAAAGCATTGTTGTAAATTATGTAGAAAAATATTTTTAGAAAAATTATTAAAATTAGCAGAAAAAAACGGACGTTAATTTTATTGGCATCATTGAAAAGATAATTTTTAAATTTTGAATAATTCTAAGAATTTACTTTATGCTGTACTATTTTTGAAATTTATCGCCGAAAAAAGCAAACATTTTGCTCAATTTTTTATTAAAGGAAAATTTTAATAATTTTTTTAAACAATCTCACCAAGATGCACATTCACAACTTCCAAAGTATATTTATGCCAAATTTTTGTAGGAGGCCAAGACACACAGAGAAACACAGACACACGCATTCTCCTTCATTATTAGTATAGTTAATAGAGCAACAAAACAAAATCTTTATATAATTTTTTTTAAATTCTCCGAACTAGGAAAAAAACTAAACTAATAAATGTTATAGATATAAAATATACCGGAAATATATATTAGCAACGGTGATAAATTAACGATGCAGTCAAAATCATGGCAATATCCAAGACTTTTATATTGAAAACATATTCAAAAGCGGGCTATGCAAATACATTTTCTTTCTGTGTTAGGAATTTCAATACGACTTCTTCAATGGCAAGCCTTTAATCATTCCCCATAATGTTTTTTGTGGTTATTTAAAACAAAAATTCATCTAAAGCCCACTTTTTAATATTGATACAATACTGCTCTGTGTTGTTCACAGGTGGCCAAAATGTAGAGCACCTCCTCGCATATTATTTAATTTACTCCCTGGAAATTATTTATGCTTCTATTGATACGAAATTATTTCAATGCGTGTGTTAGTTATGGAGCTGAAAAGGGAACAGGTGAAAAATGAAGAAAAAAATATTTTTCTTGAATACAGGAGAAAAATTCAACACCTCCAGAAGCTCGCCCCGGCATCCGAAAAATTGTTTCTTCATTTCAGTTCAAAACTTATAATTTGAGATGAATACGTACAAAGTGACAGTGTTGCCAGTCTAAACTAAATATTTTGGGACGGGAAAAGAAATTTCTCTACACTCTCGTTTTGATATACCGACAATTGGCCGAGGTACAAACCTGGCCAAGGAAAAGCAGTTTCCCCTATATATATATATAATATCATGGTTTCGGTGAAGTGTAAACATGCATTTCCAAAGAAGACAGCAGTCGTTGGCGAATGATGAAGAGTTTATTTGATTTAATTTATGGTTGAAGTTTATGCCCTGGTTGAAGTATATAGAGACGCAAAGAGCAGTCACTGGCGACGTATTAAACAAAGAAAAAAGTTACTCCGAAGCAGCGTCTAGTATGAAGGTTACATGTTTTTAAAAAGAGGAAGTTGAAACATCGCAGCGAGCTTACATAGTATTTTAAAACGGGAAATTCCTTAATGTTGGAAGCCTGTTGAATCCGTATTTCTTACAATTAAGGTGGCAGTTAACTTTATACTAGAGTTAAAGTTGAAATAATTTTGTGAATTTAAAGATAAAAAGTGTTTTTAAAAAGTAGAAAGATGTGAAATCATTACAAATATATATATATATATATATATATACATACATACATGTATGTACATACATATATATATATATATATATATAATGTACATACATACATATATATATAAAATTTTAGCTTATTTATATTAAAACAGAGACAAAGAAAGAAAAAAATTAGGGGCTATATCAAACACATCCATCGACACAAATGTAGAAAATAGGTCATCCTTTTAATGCATTCATTCACTCAAGTTTTCATTTCCGAGGCTAATAGGATTATTTTTTTCACAGCGTCTTTTTCTGTTTTAAAAAGTATGTTTATTAAAGAGAGATTAAACATACGATAAAATAATAATTCAAAATTATATGGTTTTATTTGCATAATAATTTATTAACATTTAAACAATGTAAAACTGTATCCATTTGTCAATATTAGTCAAAGAAAGCGAAATTTGCATACACTTTTAGAAACTAATATTTAGGAAGACAGAAGTGTTTGAATATTTCTTTTGATGGATTGTACCATTCTCTGCTTTCCTTTCAGTTCGTACGTAAACAGCCATAGAGGTACAGTAAATCTTTTCTAAGCGGCCACTTATTTACCGGTCACTCCCTCTTAACGGCCGCTTTTGTTTGGAACGCAATTTTTTGTCCATAGACATAATGTCAAGTTAACCTGTATTAACGGCCACTCAAACCTTCCTGTTCGCCTCTCTGACCTTGGTCCCCTTATTAAGAGAATACGAAGGAGAGAAAAATAAGATCATACGCTGAAAAACGAAACCGGAAAACAGGAAAACGAAGAAAAAAATACGAACTGTTAATGAAAAACGGAGAAAGCCGGCAGAGGCTTAGAGAGTTTTAATCATAATTTTCGCAATATGAAGAGAAAAGTGAACTTGGAACTCTATCGAGACAGAGCATTCAAGTGTGTGCCTTACAAGCGTTGAGTCGGACTCTGAAAGTTTCATTTCAGATTTTATTAAAAATAGCTGATATTATTGCTCTTTCCTCAACATCTATCTATAAAATGATTAGGAATTTATTTTATCCAATTAAAAACACAAAACTGTAAAAAAGTTACCTTCATAAAGTAAGAAATCCATGCAAACGCAAATTGTATCTTTTTTTCAAAAACAAAATTATAATTTTTCAAAGTACCTTTTAATTTCGATGATTCTCAAAATTCGCTTTGTCAGAAATAAAGAATTTTGTACTTCTAAACACGAAACTCCTTTTGAGCGGCTAATTTTCCTGAGAAAGAAGGATGGACGCTGTAGAGAGAATTCACAATAGTTACCGATTTTTTGTTGTTCTCTTTGTTTTAATCAGTGCATCTAATTTGTATTTATTTCTGTACATATTTCTTTGTTTTGACTTATAATAGTTTGGTGTATGATATTTTCAGGGATGGGTTTAGCGAGAATAACATTTTTTAAGGTTTAATCGTTGACAATTTTTCAGAATAAATATCACTTTTTGTTCTAGTGTTCGTTTATTAGCTCCTGATAAACGAACAGTGTTCAGTAGGCTTTCTTTATTAATTAGATTATATTAGATAGGTGGAAATAACAAATGGTGTAAAAAAGAAACTCGCAAAAATATGAGGACTTTTCACACAACATCGTCATACAACTACCCGAAAGCTTTGGTGAAACAAAAGTTGTATAATCGGTTCAAAAGTCTTGGAAATGCTAATCGATGAAACAGATGATGCATTAATACTTATATCCACACGAATTCAGGTAATTTTGGACGGGAAAGCCAACCTCTTCATAAATACCTTGGAATTATAAACATTCATCGAACTTCTTCAATTTAATGCGCTCACCAGGAGAAATTTATCTGAAAATTATTTTATTAATATTTTCTCGTTATATAAATTTTATAAGACTTTTAACAGTATCTCTGGTGAACTGTGTATTTATTATATGTCTCATACTGTTTTTAAATCGAATTGTTTTCAACTTTCAAATACATGACCTGATTTCTTTTTCTTTTCTTACGCTTGAATATATATTTTAAGATTTTTATCCGTTGATCTACTGTTTGTGTGTTGACTTTTTGAACCTTGCTTTATTAATGGTTTATTTATTTAATGTTCTAAATTTTTTTTTTAAATGTGTGATTTTTTTTATAGTTTTAATGTGACGGTGTGCGACATGGACTTTTGGAGCCTCAGCGTGTTTTTGGTGCTTTTGTAATTGCGTGTTTTCGTTTTAAAACATTTATGTGTTTATATTTTTATAATTAATGTGGTTTTGATCTTCAAACTGTTGTATTCTCTGCTGTTACTTTTTTCTTTGTGTTTTAATTCACTTTGTATGATTTTGATCATGCACTCTGTAAATGGAGGCATGTCTGTAGTGTGCTTTCTTTGAATAAATAAATAAATAAATAAAATATTTCATATAATGTGCACTTGTGCAACAAATGTTTCTTATTAAAGTAAATGTAATTTTCTGCTCGTTTTGTTAAAAAAACAGGACTCCGGGCCTACGAAGCCCGATGCTCGTCCTCGAGTAAGTGTAAGGAACGCGCGTCCGCGCGGGTATCTTAACAGTGTCGGGCATACCGTAGCAACATCATATTTTCGAGATATTGTAAAATATGTCGTTCTATTAGGGATAAATTGAGTTTTATGGATTTTTTTAGAAACAGAATTAGATATCAAAAGAAACAATTAAAAAAAGAAACAGAAATTAGAAACAGAAAATATAACGCCATTTCATTTGAAGAGTTCGTATTAAAAATGTTCAGAATCAATTCTTACCTACAAAATTAAAAGGAGAAACTAATAGGATTTCGAATGTAAAGTAATTAAGACAATAAAGAATGAATTTATGATTTCAAGAAATGAAACACACTTATACAGATAAACTTAGTTCAAGATTTAAAAAAAAGTTTACTTCACCTCAGGAAAATAATTTGAGTTACAGCAAAACAGTTTATTGTATGAGGCAGGAAGCATTTTTTAAATTTTATTTTAGTTAATTTGAAGCCGTAAATAATTTATTCCCACAACCGATTTCACTTACTTAGTCAATAGCCAGAAAAGTACATCAACAAAATCGTTATTGCATTTAAGATAAAACTAATTTTTTATCAACTGAATTTTTAAAGTTGAAAACAATGAAATACAATTGGTTTACAAATCAATAATTCTTCCATAACTAGATATAATACCCTTTGTATTTAAATTAACATTCTGTTTGGTATCCAAGGAATTATACAAACATTGTATTTAGATGCAGGGTTTTTAAAAAATAAAAATCAATATTTTAGTTATGGAAACCACTTTCATTATCCTCATGAAAACTTAATTAGCAAATTGAATTAAATCTGAAACAGCAAAGCTTTGTAAAATTCATTAAATCACCAAAACTAAATTTATGCACTACTACCCGATATGCCTGTCGTTGGTCTTGATGGCAATGTTTTTACGTCTCTTACTATTAAAAATAAACTATTTAATTAATAGCCATCAAATTATCACTAAAATCTTAGTTATGCTTTAGAATGCAGTGAGAAAAATTCTAAGTACTTATACCATATAAAAAGAAACATTTATTACATAACAAATTAGCTGTTGGACGGCAACGTAAATCTCTGAAGTGAGCGGCCGGCTAATCCACACGGAGATGGCCTGGGTAAGCACTCTTAAGCTTCTTCCATCTTTTTGTGAATATCATGCAGAGCGTTTTCATATTTTCTTTAGACCGTACTGTTTTGTGTCATTTTTCTATGTGTTTTTGAATTTTTAATGTGTTCTCGGGCTGGAATTCCGACTTTCTTTCAACCATTGTGTTGGCATCCCTATAACTTCTGATTTTAATTTTATTATCTCTCTAAACTTTAATAGAATATGCTTATAACATCACAAACTAGACCATGATTAAGTTTTTATTCTAAATTAAAAACTGTTAAAGTTATTAAGAATGTTAGTAAACTTGATAGTGTAAAAATCACCACTTATTCGGCGATTTTCATTAACTCACTTTTCAAAAAATCATATATTTTATTTAAATACATATATTTGAATTTCACATCACTATCATTTAAGCGTTTTTCTTTAATTTAAGTGTAATTACATATATCTCACTAATGTCTTTCTATCTTTACTAAATTATTAAAATCCTTCAAAATGAAGCTCCTCGCTAAATTTTTCTTCTTTTCCCTTGTAAACACGAAATACGTTGGAGGAAAGAAGAAATGAAAGCTCGAGTAATTATCATGATGATTTCATCATCTTTTCAATTAATTATTTTCATATGTTTTAATTATCACTCATTAAGGGACCAGTCACAAATTAAAACCTCTTCCTTCTGGTACATCTTTTATCATTATAGCATTCTTCATTCATGTTCTATCATAGTGTTTTAATATATATTAATTACCATTGATATTGTCTAATAGTATTTTCTGCCATTGTCCGCCGTGTTATGTTCTGGGAGTTGCTGTTTGATCCAGACGGGTTGGCGCGGAGGGAGCCAAATTTTTCATCTAAGCACAGACTTAGATCCCTATCCTAATTGGTCAATCCCCAGTTGCCACTCATTTCTCTTTAAATTGCAAATCTTTGCTTAAATAATGTTAATAAACATAGTCTCGTGGACAATATATAACATAAGGTTCAACTATAATTAAAATCTGGCATTATTACTCATTAAAACTAAACATATAAAGGCTAATGTCAACATTTATATTCAGAATTATTAAAATATCTTCCTCCCCCCCCCTCTCGGCTAGACAGCTGTTCCATAGACTTGACATGGTGTACTATTTAATTTAATAAATCAACCAACGGGAGTGGTCTCCCCTAAACTTTCTCGTATACTTCCCAAAAAGGTGTCATTTTCCCTCTAAATAGGGTTGCTATAGGTCCCGTTTACTATTTGTCCCGTTTGCTTCCTAAACTCTGAGTCAATATAATTTTAAAATGACATGCGCCCATTTTTGTGATTATGTGTAAAAGGAAAATGTTAACAATGAAAAAAATGCGTAAGTTCTCAATTTTTACGCACGCTTAGGTACCACAACTTAATTTAAAGTTTTTGAGAACGAAATCTTAATTCAAATATCACGCAAGATTTAACCATACCTTCCATCTGGAGAATGTCAGAACGAATTTTCGGTTCAGGGGGTTGCCATAATTTCTGAAGCGCGTCCGAAGCTACAATTTCGTAGACCTCCAAGGTCAAAAGCCAACTATACTAACTTGAGTAAATAAAGCGAAACGCTCGCCAACACAGAGTCGCAATGTGCATTTTGAACCAAATATGCAATTTGAACACCTTTTTTAAAATGGATTAAAACGAAATTTGATCACAGATCTGTAATTAATATCAGCAAACGTCATATCAATTTATATTTATCTAAGTCAAAGGGTTTAGAAGATATAATTTTTGCAAGTATGCGACTATACAGACCGACAGACAGTCAACCCTTTGACGGATTTGACCCGAAATTTGACGGACCTACATTCATGATGATAAAACTGTGTACCAAATTTTATTCATCTAGATATTCAGGTTTCTGAGTTATAGGGGTCTATTCTGTCCATTCTGGTACTCCCAACACAACCGGGGGTACCAGAATAGACCCCATTGTGTTCGCATGACCGCGGACAGAAAGAATTCCCGTGGACGGATTTTGTCCAAAATTTGAAAGGAACCTACAAATTATGTGCCAAGTTCACATACCAAACTTCATCCCCGTAGCTCTAATAGTTTTCGAGTTATCGTGTTCATAGACAGACACACAGACAGACATAATTCCAAAATTGTGTTTTTCAGACTCAGGGAGGTCTAAAACGTGGAGATTCGTCAAAATCTCGAGTTAGAATTTTTTGACGATTACAATACTTTCTCTTTGTATACATCATATACGAGAAAGTAAAAACTACTAATCAGGGGCCACCAAATTTAGTATAGAGGTACCCTTCCTTATAATCAACATCACAAATTTTTCTTTTATTACTTTCTCGTATACAAAGTATACAAAGAGAAAGTATTGTAATCGTCAAAAAATTCGAACTCGAGATGTCTGTCTGTGTGTCTGTGAATACGATAACTCGAAAACTATTAGAGCTACGGGGATGAAATTTGGTATGTGGTCTTAACACATAATTTGTAGGTTTCTATCAAATGTCGGACAAAATCGTCAACGGCAAGTCTGTCTGTCTGTCCGCGGTCATGTGAATACCATAACTCAAAACCTTGAATATGTAGATGGATAAAATTTGGTACACAGTTTTATCGTCTTGAATGTAGGTCCGTAAAAGAATTTTGGGCCAAATTCATCAACGGGTTGACTGTTTGTCGGTCTGTATAATCGCATACTTGTTTACTTTTGAAACGAATAATTTATCTCCACGCGCATGCGTACTGGACGCAATCATCTTCATGATATTAATGACTCCTACTTGGCCTTCCTTTTTCCTTCCCTTTTGGCTCCTTCTTCTCCCTTTTGGCGTATTCTGATCCTGCTCGGATTTTTTTATTGCCGTTTGTTTTGTCGTTGTAACGTGTGCTGGAGAAACTTTTTGCGTTCTGGAAATAGAGCAGATTCGAAATTTTTATCTGAGCGAGTTTGTGGGGAACTGACTTAATTTCGCTTATTTTTTTTTATCTGCACTGCGTTAGGGGTTTTAGCTTATTTTTTCCCCTGCATGTGTTTGGAGAATACGAGAAAGTTTAGGGGAGACCACTCCCGCTGGTTTTGATTATAATTATTTTCCCCTTTTATTTTTCCCATAGACTAACAGGGCAATCTTTATGTCTTTATAACTCAAAAACTATTTGCTCTAAGGACTCCATTTTTGGCACCAAGGTCACTTTACTCACTTTTTACACCCTCAATTATTTTCATATCTTAATTACTTTTCATTCTCAAGTTAATTAAAAAATCAATTGCTACAGTTTTATGTACACAAGAGTCCTTCTTTCAACATGAGCGCTTTCTATCTCTCTAACTTCTATTCTTTTTGCCCTAGGGCCTCCATATTTGGCATACAGGTCCCCCGTTCTAATTAATAACTCAAATTTTTCTTATATTTCAATTACAATTCTTTCTCTCTTTTCTTCCCCCCTTTCAAGGTAAATTTTTATCTCATAGGTCTAACATAGCGAATTTTCAAATGTTTACAAATAAAG
Source organism: Araneus ventricosus (assembly GCA_013235015.1). NCBI lineage: Eukaryota > Metazoa > Arthropoda > Arachnida > Araneae > Araneidae > Araneus > Araneus ventricosus. The sequence goes on from BGPR01010792.1 coordinate 29,203, forward strand.
AACTATAAGCCCAGGGGCTACCAAATTTGGCACAAAGATAGCCTACCACCCCTTCTTCAAATTCCAATATATAAATATATAGTTCTCTCCCCCTTTTAATATTTATAGATAAAAGTTGGTTAAGACCTACAGCTCAGGTATACTGCTGACAATCTAAGACCACCACACTCAATGCCAACCCTCATCATCGTAATAAACCTCAACTAATAAAAAACTACTAGTCTGGGGTATACCAAACATGGCATCCACTTCCTCCTTATCTTTAAATGCTCAAAATTGAAATTTTAATTGTTCATACACCCCTTTTTTCTAAATACAACGCATCCCCCATGCATAGAGGAGGAATTACATAGAGAGAGCATTCCCATTCAAGCGGTCGAAAAAGTTGTTGTACGAGTTACTTCGCGTTTATACCCACGGTAAAACCACATTTGGCTTCATATCACCATGAAACGTAAACAATCTTACTGATATCTTCGCTTGCGTAATGCAGACATTTCGGGCTTTCATTTTTTTTAACCCATTAAGCAGAACAAACGAATTATTCTAAATTTGTTACAAATCCTATTTTTGAGATTATTCAAGTATCGACTTAACAGATAACAGGTAATGACAAAATATTAAAAAAAATATACAGCGGTGCAGAGTAAAAATTTATGTTGAAGTTAATTATTCTAGATCTCTTTGCTTTGTGAATATTTAAAAAAATTTTTTATTTTGAAGCTTTTAATTCATAGCCATCAGAATAAAAACATAATTAGATTATACAAGAGAATCTGTTTTTCAAATATAATATTTTCAATGCTAAAACATTTTGCGGCTTTTGAAAAAGCGTTTGGTCAATACATAAACACAGCGACCATTGATTTTTTTTTTTAAATTGAGTCAGTTAAATTACTTCAAATGAACAGAAATATCGTATGCACCACCGAAAGCACTTACTTTTAATTTCAATAAATTGAATAAAGCAATTCCACGAAACATGGGACATCCAATAGAAAATAGATATAAAAAGATATAAATGGAAAAAATCAGATATAAATTAAAAACAGAAATTATGACTAAAATATACTTGCGAAAGTAACGCGTACATCATTTTAAACATGTTTTGCAGTGATGTACCGAATTATAACTTTATTAGGCTGATATGTTAAATTACACTCATGTCCATAAATTAAGGATAATTCAGAATCACACAGAAATTGAACTCTAAAATAAAAAATTCACCTGTAGAATTATCACACACATCTTGAAGAAGAATATGCAAATTACAGGAAACCACCAGATGGCGCGGATAGTACGTCACAATGACGAGAGTGTAAAAGAGGGGTATATAAGGAATGGTGGCAAAGAAGTAAAATTGTTCACAAGCGCTTTAAAAGCCTTTCAGTGCAATAACCGCATAGTTATGGCACAAAGGAAGCATTTGGATGATTTTTTACGTGATAGAATTATCGGACGACTGGAATGTGGACGTACCCAGCTGGAAGTATCCGAGGAACTTGGAATCGCCCAGAGTATCATCTCCAGGTTTTGGCAACGATTCCAAGATGATGGTAATGTGAGTAGATGTTACAGCACAGGTCGCCCCCGAGTTACTACGCCGAATGAGGACCGATATTTGGCAGTTACTGCCAAAAGAAACAGACGGAGCACAGCATCAGACCTGTCTCGTCAGCTCTCTTCAGCTACCGGTACGACAGTTTCAAGGCAGACCGTGTACAGACGCTTAGGGCACATTGGTCTATATGCTCGTAGGCCTGTCAGATGTGTTCCACTTACCGCAACTCACTGTAGCCTGCGATTAGCCTGGAGTAGAGAGCATGCATTGTGGACAACGCAACAGTGGTCTTGTGTGATGTTTTCCGACGAGTCCAGGTTTAGTTTGCAGTCTGATTCTCGCCGGACTTTCATATGGAGAGCGCCAGGTACCCGTTACCACCAAGAGAACACCATTGAACGACACCGTTACGGTGGTGCAGGATGACTCGTTTGGGGAGGAATTATTCTTGGTTCCAGAACTGACTTGCATGTTCAGAGTGTAACGATGACAGGCCACATCTATCGGGATGTCATTCTGGAACAACATGTACGTTTGTTTCGGGGCGCCATGGGTGCTGAATTTCTGTTTATGGATGACAACGCCCGTCCTCACCGTGCAAGCATTGTAGACGAATGCCTTCAATCGGAGGATATCACCCGTATGGATTGGCCAGCATACTCACCGGACTTGAATCCAATAGAGCATGTGTGGGATATGCTTGGCCGACGAATTGCAGCCCGTCAACCCCCTCCCACCTGTCTACCGGAACTTCGGAGGGCATTGCTTGATGAGTGGTGTAATATTCCCCAAGATCAGATTGATAATTTGATACTCAGCATGCCTAGGCATTGTAAGGCCTGTATTGCATCGTCCGGGAGACATACTCCGTATTAACCATCATACTAACCATGTTATACTGATTTTTGTAAATAGGTTCTTTTTTGAAATTTGCTCCAGGGAGTAAAAGCCGCAATTTTTATTAATGATGTCAAACATATAGCATCTGTTTTGCTCTTTACCTTTTGTTTAATAAATAGACTTTACAAATAAGTCAAATTTGTTTTGTTTCTGTCTCTTTCTTTGCCTGAACTTCATTATCCTTAATTTATGGACATGAGTGTATATAAATACTCGTGCTTTAAACAATCGCTTAAGCAAAACTAATGAAACAACTAAAAAGTTAATCACCAATTCCTATTCTAAAATGTTGATGCACTCGAATGAAAATATCTCCATTATTTAAAAAATAAATAATTCATTAAAAAATAATCATTTTTACGTTTTTAAATTTACCGCAAAGGCACAAGTGTATTGTTTCCAAATCAAATAAATAAACTCTTCAAATCAAAATTCAACTGAACAGTTACCAAGAGTCACCTACTCACTTGTAATATTTTAACAATATTAATCTAAAATAAACAAGCTGCACAATCTGCATACAAGGAACTGCAAACAACTTTCTAAACACGGGATATTTGAAGAAGAAACGGAAGGCGCGAGACTGCATTTTTGTGTAAACCGTAAAACATTTCATTTTGGCCTAAAATACAAAATTTTTATGGCTCCAAAAATGTTTTCTATCAGATTGCAGATATTCAAATTGGTCTCAAGAAATCAAATGATACCAAAAAGTGTTCATAATAACGAATAAACAGTGACTATTCTATGATATTATGCGATGCGACTCTTATTAAAAAGAGTTAAAGAGTAAAAAGAAGCAAATAAATAAATGCAAACATATCTGTGGGATGAGTAGGGTGATCCTTCAGTTCCCCTCTCATTTCAATTGAAGCCACAGTAATATGCATCCATTTTTTTTTCAAGAAATGCACTGTTGTCGACGTCTCAATATGCCTTCCCTATGAAAAATTCTATAGAGAACGTTCTCCGAGTCGAAGATCTGTCCGCAAGTCACGTGATTTTACTCGAGAATCGGTTTCAAGGCCTGTGCTCCCTCTATGCATATTCCTCATCTATGCCCCCATGTTGCTCCTATGGCATCTCTTCTTCTTATTATTGACAGCTATTATATTACATTTACTGCTTCTTTTATTGTCCGTCCACTTTTTTCTGCGCAACCTCTAAGTATTGGTCTCGGATTTGATAAAATATTATTAACTCGTACTCTGGAATTCCGTGCGGTCAGGAGCGAGTGGGTAATTTTGATAAGTTGAGTTGAACAGCTAAGTCGTATGAGCTTTGCTAATAAGCCATCGTGCCAAATATTATCGAAAGCTTTGGTTACATCCAGAAAAAGTGCACCTGTGGTTTCGGACTTCGCAAAGCCGTCATAAATCAGTTCAGTAACACGCAGTAGCTGGTGACTGGTGGATAATATTTTTCTGAAACCAAATTGTTTAGATATGATAATATGATTGTTATCAAGGAACTGGTATAGGCGTTTGAGAAGCACAGATTCGTACACTTTGCTGAGACTGCTCAGCAGTGAGATGTGAAGATAATTTTGGGGCAATTCCAGATTTTGGTGTGGTTTCGGAATAGGGACAACCACAGCTGTTCACCTTTCCTGTTAAAAAGTTAAACCTTCTCCATTTCAGTACATGACTTTTTTGGACCCTTTATAGCCCGGACACTTTCCATAATCCGGCAGATATCCTACCCCATATGTTTCAGATTAGAAAGAGTTTACTGTATATATTAAAAAATATATATACTTTTTATATATAAATAATAATATATCTATAATTATAAAAGGTAATGTGTGTACGTGTATGCGCGTGATGTCCAGACGAATCTATCGCACTCACAGCCATGGGATTTGGCACACAGGTAGTCATAACGGTGGTTCAACGCACCTCGAAGCCAGAATTTTAAATTTTAACTTAGAAAATTTTTTATTTAGTGTATTGTGTTGTTTCGGGTCATTTTTGACACGTTTACGGCTGTAGCATATTTTCTATTGATCGCTTAAAAATAATCAATGCACCATCGGTTAGAACAATTTTCGTTCTAATGAATTATTTTTAGCTTCAAACTTAATTTACTGAATTTTGAGAAATTTTTAAAAAATAGTCAGTTTTGCCATCCAAATTTTATTTTTGTTTTTAAATTTGCTGTATCCAAGGTTCTAATAACACTAATATTTTAACCCTTTTACAGCTTATAACTGCAACGGTTCTGTTGGATTTAAAACAAAAATGGTTAAAATTTCTATCCCGTTTATTTTTTAATTAATTTTTCCCTGGTCAGTTGAAAGATATTTTTCCTCTAACGAATTTCATCGCGTGGCACTTCTTCGGAACGTTGCTGGCAATTTTGATTGGCTGACGGTGCAGATCGCATGATACGTTATGACCTTCAACTGAAGGAATTACTTCGATTATTATTTCCGGATTCAATTTTATATTTTGCTTGCTGTATAATAATCATTTTCATCTTCCAATTTTGTAATATTGTTTTGCATTAACGTACTCTGTACTGTAGCGCGAAAAAAATAAGCATTAAAATCAATAATGTGTATCTTTTGTTCTCAAAACTTTTTCATGTCTTTGTGGGCGTTTTTTTTCATTTTGTTGAGGTTCTCATTCCACGGGCAAAGCCGTGCGTTCGGCAGTCTCTTAACGTGTTTTCGTTCCGCATATTTTACTTGCAGTATAATAATCATTTTCACGCTGCAATTTTTTATTATTGTTTCGGATTAACGTACTCTGTATTGTTTTCCTACAGTTGAAGTGTCATTATCGCGAAGAACAATAGGCGGGAAAATCAATAATGTGCATTTTTTGTTTTGTTTTCAGAAGTTTTTCATATCATTGTGGGCGTTTTTTTTCAATTTGTTGAATTCCTGATTCCACGGGCAACGCCGTGCGCGTACTGCTAGTGTAGATATAATTTTTAGATATTTTATAATATATTTATAACTTGTATCAAGCATAAAATTGAAATATGCATTTCGAGCTCATTTCTGGGAAATAAAATCTACAATCTATATACAAGCACTATATAGCAATTATACAAGAGTTTATTCTGGCCAAATTCGAGTGTGCTCATTTCAAATCTGAAGTTACTTTTTAGTTGAAAGTTGTATATTTTTATGCAAATTGCCAATTGTAGTTTTTTCTCAACTTAATAATATATAAGTTTATAATTAAAATTAAATGTCATAGATAATATAATATTAGAAACAACATGCACACATGAAATAGGCTAAAACTCACTGTTGCAGAGTAATTGGCATTATATAGGCAAGAATTTGAGCTTCTAAATTTTGAGATTGTAGACTCTGTGAGGACAAACTCATTTGGCGCTTAAGATGTAGTCCGCCATCACATGTTTGATTCAGCAGCCTTAACAGCACTCTTGCGTTACGACGCAAGAGTGCTGTCAAGGTCGCACATTCCTCGCGCTCCATTTAGAAATGTCGAAATCGATAAAAATAATTTTGAAGTCATTCAGTGTTCATCCCTTAAAAGTTTCTAACGCATATTAGATTGCGTACCCATCCACTTAATTTCGATATTTTTAAAATTAAATTTTCGAATTTATTGTCGATTGAATTTTTGTGAATTCACGCCTGGGACGGAACAAATTAATTTAGTCTTCCAACACGTTTTTTATCCTGAATAGGATATTTATTTTTACGCCAACGAGAGAAAAAGGGAAAAATTCTTCACTGACCTAAGATGATATTAAAATATAAGAAGATAAAAAATTCTCAGGTTTTCCGGGGCTCACATTCAAAAATTTTGAAAATAAATGAAAGAAAATTTCAGGATTTTGCTAAGGTGTGCAAAGTTATGCTCATTTTTAAAATTCACTTTAAAGTTGAAAATTTAAAAAAGAAAAAAAAACGCTTATAATATCGCTTGCAAATATGAAAAAATTTAAATATTTATTAAACAAAGGCTCTATTTACTTGGCATGTTTCAACAGAATCTCACGAAACGCATCGCAACGTAATCAACAAGCAACAAATATTCTTACAAATAATGTCTTCAAAAAATCTGCAGAATATTTAGAGAAAAATATAATAAGAAATTTTTTTACAGATTTTCTGCAGATTAAATTGAAGAAAAAATGAGATTTTTTTTCTGTCTTTAAAAAATCTGCAGAAAACTTCAAAAAAAAAATTCTGCAGATTTTTTTTAGCTGGGAGCAATGAAGCCATTAGGACGGCCACCATCTTGAAATGGAATCAAAATAAAAATTCTTACACATACGTCATGTTTCATTGTTTCAAGAAACATTTTTGTCGCATCTTAAGAAAATCGAACAAAAAAAGGCATTTGATCGTGACTGCGTAAAGAACAAATTTACAAACGTACGAAACGCCGATCGGTCAAAAGAAGAGATTCGCTTTATCTGGTCAACTGAAGTGTTCCGATGCACTATGTCGGGATTGCTTAGGAACTGAGACAGGATATTAACAGCAAGGCATCCTTCCTGAAACGAACGACAAAAGTCTCAAAATATTTATATATATATCTGCCCGGGAGCTCTGATATTTCCAAAATTTCAGCTACAGTACTTGAACATTGCTCTTTAGAGAGTTGTAACAATTGCAATGGATAATGAAGTGGCTAAATAATAAAAAAATATAATATTTCTCACGAACTTTATGGATATACTGTATATATTTCGACTACTGAATAACAATCTTGTGTTCCATTTCTTCAAGTTCACCTCCAAGCAATTTGGGAGTATCGCATAGGATTTTGAGAACATAATGTGCTTTTAAGCGATTATAAACTTCTTTCAAGGTTTACACAGTACCCTAAAAATGACAAAAATATCGAAATTCTTTTCTGTATTTTTCGATGGTTCATACGGTTAGAAATTGTGACACGAAATTTTATATCTGATATCAAAATAGTTTTTAAGATATTTGAAGTTTTCTGATTATTGTCAGTCTTAAAATTTGTCAGATGAGGGGGCGTGGCTAGTTTCGTTTTCATTTTGAAGCATTTTCCAATTCTTAAAATCAATCAATTAAAAATATTTTTGAATGAATCAATACTTTAGATGAATTGGTTATCATAACTTGAATCTTCACTAATCAAATCGTTGGTGTTTGTTTATGGTCTTCGTTGTTTTTGAGTTCTCATTACCACCTAACTAATACTAAATAAAAAAGACTTTTTACAAGACCAATAATAATTTTTACAGAAAGTTTTTTTTTGTTGTGTTGAGAAAATGCCATGAACGAAACGTTCTCGATTTACTGAGAGATATAATGTTTTGAAGTTACTGCAGACTAATGACATAATATTTTCAATAAGAAAAAAATATATTGAATCATATCGAGTTAAAATAGTGTTTTAAGACACTTTATAAGTTGTAAAAGTGCATATTAAAAAATGAGAGCTCTTTTTTTATTTATATAAATTTTTGTTAAATGCTTTTTACTCAGACTTTTATTTTTGTTGATGCGAATGTTTCCTATTCCCTAAGGCTTTTTCTGTTCAAGATAGAGTTCTTGAAATATTTTGGAGATGCTTTCATAAATATGTGCTATAAGAATTACCATGTGTTTAGACCTGAGAGCTCTAGATATATTTTTTTAAAAATGTCAAGTTTACTATTTTTAGAATTTTCAGGTTTTTTTCAGGTTTTTCTATAAAAATAATTAGTAAAATTTAAAAAAGAGGCAGATCTTAAATCCCATGCTAGATTTTGTTTCCAATTGTCCAAGAAATGTAAATCACTGGAAATAACTAAAAATATTTCAAACTAAATATTTTATAAGAGTTTTAAAAAACTTCAAAAATTCCAAATTTTTTAAATTTGAAAATAATAATTGTTGCTAAAATTACTTCTTTTAATCAGAGTCTTTTTAATAATATAATCTGAAAAAAGACATTAAGTGGTTTTGTTATTACTGTCTCCAAAAATTTTTTGAAAAGGGTACACTGCAGTCTTAAATTGTCGGTTAAAGCAAATAATACTATATCATCCACTTTAAGAAATTGTTTAACATTATTTTGATATAAAAATACAGAAATTAAAAATCCCGTGTTCTTAAAATTTAAACTTTCAAGTGCAGAGCGAATTTCTAAAAAATATTCCCTCTCAAAATGTTTTGAAACCCCATTAAGCTTTATTTAAACGGCATATGTGGTTACGTCATCAAAATGTTTTTTCTGTAGCGAAGGATGAACAGTATGTTCAGGAAGGTCATTTACAAACTGTAAGTGTAGGTCAGCTAAAAAGAAACAAGTCAATTTCACAATAGAACATGGGGACAGAAATGCAAAGGGGATTCCCTACCGGAGGATCTTTGTCAAGTAATACCTTGACATTTACAACACAGATTTAGTGGAATACAAATTTACAGTATCAAAATAACCCAGTTGCATGAATAACACCATGCGAAGCGCGCACCGCCTCCGACGGCATCTCCTCTGAACAGTTACTTTGAATATTCCAGAGGTTTTATCGTTGACAAGGCGTCCTATTTACCATTGTTGAATTTGTCATGTCGATTACGGCTTGTGATGCTGTTATTCGCGAAACTGGGTTGTTGCATTCCTTGCATTCCACTCAATCTGTGTTCTACATTTCATTTCGTATATTCTTTTCCTTTTCTTAATTCACCGACACGGCACCTCTTAGAGGCACCCTTTTGTGTTTCAGACCCCGTGTTCTATTGCAAAGTTGATAAGTTTTTGTATGTCTGACCTACCCTTAAAGTTCGCAAACGACCTTTCTGAACACACTGTAGATGGGCAGTTTGATATCTGATTGGCAATGCCTCCAATTCTACTTACAAACTAGAAGAGAAAAGCAGATGCTAAGGCCTGCCCCACTGAAAGATGCGGAACTGTTATATTACAAGGTACTGATTATATTGTAACTCGAAAATGAGTCAAGAGAAAATATATATGGCTGTGGGATTAGTACAATTATTTTCACTCTTTTAATTTTTACCCAACTTTTTGTACTGTCTGGAAAATATGGCCACTAGTGGTAGACATGCCTGAAAATAAGTACAATTCGTTTTTGCACTAATAGAAATAGACAACAGATTTGAGTTCCTGTTTAATATACCTTTATTTACAAAATTGAACAAATTATTTTACCAACTTTAACAACATGGATTACTCTTGATTATTTATAACAATATAATATATTAACAGAAACGGTTTTGCTGATACACTTGGCGAAACAGAGAGATATAGTAGTACAAAATAAGATACATTAAATTATGCTTACACTTTTGCTACAGACTTTCTAAATGGCGCATTAGAATATCAAAAGTCAAAAATACTTGCATAAAAATTTAGTCTATAAAAATATATTTATATTTATTATATATTTGTTTTAAAAAAAGTAAACACATTTCAATGCATTGATTGTTTTAAAAAATAAATAAACCCTAGAGCTCTCGTGAATAGGATAGGTAGAATGAGTTAGCTAGCTGATATATGCATCATTGAACGAAGAATAATTATAGCCATCAAAAATGATTGGACTGGAATTCGCTGAATGTCCATGATTATCATTGGGCAAAGATCGTGAATCTTTTAATGATTATCAGCAATCTCAGCAATCTTCACTTATAGATCATAGCCATAATTTAGTTTAATTCATTCGAGGTCAATGAATATTATTATCGCAGTCTTGTTTGCCTCTTAGCAATTCTTCGATACTTTATACGAACGTTCGCGGCAGTTCATCATAGTAAATTACTTACTATTTGTTGCTAAATATTATCTTGCTGTAAACTCTTCATGTCGAACAAATACAAGATGTATTTCGTAGCTTTATATTGCAGACAATTCAAGACTTCTCTTCTTCCCGAATCATCGGCGCATCTGCAGGACGAGAACCGAATGTAAGAATACCGGCACCCAGACCCCACAGACGCAAGGCCTTCACGCACCTTGTCAGACAAGCCAATATACTTCACACAAAGAAAAATATAACAGTCAGGGGACGCCCGGTCCTGATTACACCAAACACCTTCCGTCGTTTAAATGGAGAGCATATAGTTCGGTGCAAGCGAAAGGATTAAAAACTTATTAAACACCGAAACATTAAAAAAATTGCATAAAAAGTTAAAGCAATTAGCAATTCAGTTAATCACCACATAAATAAATATGATTTATTGAGAAATTAGACAAAACATTTAAAAATCCGTTGAAAAGTTAAAAGTTGCCACAAGTCATGAAATAAACTTTAGTTGTGAAAATAGTGATTATTTGAATAGTACTGGCAAAGCCGAAAAAGATGTTATTGCGTAATTGCAATCTAACACGCACGTTGAAACAGGAAAGATAGTTTGGCTTCTACGACTCACGGTTTTCGCTACCCTGACTGCACAGGATGCTCTACGGCAGCGTTTCCCAACTTTTTTGGTTTCGCGGACCACTTGTTGTGTATAAAAATATTTTGAGGCCCACTTACTAATTATACAAGTAAAAAATACAAACAGATATAATACATATACATCATATGCACGCATTTGTCAGTAATTAATAAAGCTTACTCTCTCCCTCTCTCTCTAAAAGGATTGAAAATATATTGGTTAATAAGCAAAAAACTTTATTGTTATTATTTAGCATTCTTAACGTAAGAAAGTTCAAAAACAAGCATTGAAGATTCAATATAAAAGGAACAATGGGATTTTTGACTTTGTCTTAAACCAGAGAGTCCATATCTGGATTAAAACTTGACAGATTCAGCCTCAAGTCAGTTTCTACATTCAGTCTGTTTCTGTTCTTATGCTTCAATAGCTCTCTTTTTGGTATAAAACTAAAAGTTAATATAACTAAACTGAACTAAACTTATGTTTCAAAGAAACTAAAGTTGATAAAGCACGTTCACACAAATAGGGTGTCGCGAACCCCATTAAATGTCTCAGTGCATGTTTGGTAATTGCTGGATACTGTTGCCGATCATTTATCCAGAATGGGACCGATGATGTTGCTAAGAAAACGATTTTAGAGTTTGATCACATCACAGTTCAATTAGCAAGTTTTCTTCATTGGATGTTAGTTTCACTTTCTTTATGTAGTCTTCTTCTGCTCCATCGGTTTTCGACTTGAATTTTTGGAAAGTAGCACCTAAATCATATAAGAAAAGGCCTAATGACTGCTCAAATACTCATTCCTATGAATGAAGGAAAATATTTATAACCACAGTACAAATAAAAATAATTAATTGTTTGTATTTTATAAATTTTATATCAATATTACTCATTTCAGTTATTAAAAATATAGTAATTGAAAAATTTTAAAAATACATAATTTAAATTACCTGAGGTTTGAAGCCAAATATTAGAGATGATCTTTTATAGTTATTACCTGTTGCCTTCTCAATTTTGACAACGTTGGTTTCTAAAAACATATTTAGGGGTGGAAAGGCGTCAAAGGAATTTTTCTCACTTTTTTAGCCATCTTTGAAGTTTAATTATCATTGCTTCTACCTTGTCTTGCACAAAACACTTATAGATGTCGTTACCCTGCAGTGTTAAGTTGAGTTGAGAGCACTGAAATTATCTACCATATATGCCAACCGTTTCAAGCAGTCTAACTAGTAACTTTCATGTTTTCCATCACAATCTGAAACCATGACTTCGTTCCGGAATTCAAACAATATTGACAACACTTTATTTCTCGAAAAGCCACCGAAAACCTCACAGTCAAATAAAAGTAGTTTGTGTTCATGTTCACTGTCCATTTCATCGCACAAAACACCAAACAGCCGCGGATCTTTAAGCCTTACTTTATTAAAGTTAATTACCAATTTTTTGCATCTTCAAGAATTTTTTCAGACACTAGTCCAAACCTTTAACTGCAAGAGCCTCTCTATATATGCTATAATGAGTTTATTGAACCAAAGGAGCAAGCGTCTTCACTTTGGCGACTAAACCAGTATGAATTCCTGACATAGCACGAGTACCATGAGTTGTCAAACCTACACACTTTGACCAATCTACTTCATTTTCTTTTATAAAATTGTCAATGCATTTGAAAATTTCTTCGCCACTTGTTTTGGTAGGAAACAGCTGGCAAAACAACATTTCTTCTTCAATATTGCCATTGAACTCAATACTAAAGAAAGTTAATAAATGAGCCTGGCCAGCAACATCTGTACTTTCATCAAGATGCAGCGAGAAATATTCACTTTGTTTCAAAAATTCATCACAGCTTTTTACACACTTTCCAACATTTCATCAATTCTTCTTTTTACAGTTGTGTTTGATAGAGGAATTTCATAATTTTTTGGTGCACTTTTCATCAATTACAGATTACATTCTTTTAGTTCTGAATTATTAAATGTTTTAAAAAATTCTAACTTTGTACAAAAAGTTGTTAGACGTTTAATAAAAAATTTGTAGGAGGACATATTTATTTTAAATGATAAAATATAGAATTTTTTACATTTGGATTTTCCCCCCTTAATTTTTGAATCACTTCTGCTTTGTATAAATCAGATACTCAAGAAAGGTCATTTTTTAGGAACTTATATGTCATTATTATGTGTCACAATGTTGAATATTAAGTTATTCTACTCCTGAAATATTTATTTATTATCTGCTTTAACTCTGTAGAAAACATACGAAAGATGAAAAATATATATTTTGTTACTAGAACTTTGATGCACATTCTAAGAGTTTGTTGTTTCATTTCATGCAGCTGTCCTGCCCAGCCAACGTCAATTCATAAATATACCGCAAAAAGTGTTAAGTTTGGAATTCAAAGATTTTACCAAATATTTCTGCTCCGAAATGACCGCCCGCGTCCGCGTTTTTCTTCAGGGACTAAAATTAAGAAGTCCGAGTTTCGTTCCATTTTCGACATTTTCAGAATCCGCTTTCTTCTTTTGTTATTACTGCACAAATAGGCTTGATCTATTCATTTCAAACATACAAATCAGATTTGGTCTAGAGTATAATAAATTAGAAGCTAGCTTGAATATGCAAAATATTTGGTATCAAGTATTATTTAACATCTGTTATTATTTTACCACACTATAGCTATCAAATTAGTATCTATCAATAAAATTTAGTAAACATGGTAGAAATTTTTATTTTTATATTGTTTTTATGGATTTTGAAAATATTGACATTTATGTCTTTACAAACCGCTTTTGGCCACCAGATATTTGGCAGGAAATATTGGCTGTCTCTAATTTCAACTGAACCTCTTTTATATAACGTGAAATTCATGATTCTCCAACAAAGTATTTTGAAACATCGAATTATGACAGATATTTAAACCGCGCTATTTTAGTAGGCTTACACCTATTCTCGCCAATTTGTACATGAACCTCCCAAATGGAGTTGAGTCATATGACGTCGCATGAAAAAACATTACTGTATATGTGACTGACAAGTAATTGCGCGTTATCTTACGAGAATTATAACTTCACTTTCTTATTCTTCACTAGCTGCCTTTGGCGACCAACTCGTTTGTCAGTATTAATGGTATTAAAAATTTCAATAAATTGTTTTATGTGTACTTTGAACTTAATGGGTCCTCCAGCAAAGTATTTAAAAATGTCAAATTTCGATAGAGATGTAACTCGAACTATTTTGGAAGACTTATATCTGTTTTGTTCATTTTAAGAGCCGTTTATTTTTTTCTACTTCTGACGAACTCATTGCTACTTACATGTCTCGTTACATTCCGCGATTATATTTTGTATGTCTAAATACTGATAAGAAATGGCGCAAATAGTCCGACTTTCTTCATGTTTTTAGTGGTGATATTTCCCACCTTGAATGGAAAACATAATCATATTGTATTATCTGAAATAAAAAATGCTTTTTATGGGGGTCGGAAATTCGGAAAGAAATCCGACCAAGGAGTTAAGTATGCCGACTGTGGCACAGGCCATCTGAAACGTTACACGTTACTTGTAAGGAGCCGGTGACTTGATTGCCACAGGCTCATTTGCTGACTTCGTGTTCTTAGAACGACGCCCTCTGGTATCTGTAGATATCATTCGTGGTCCAAAGTTCGTGGTCCTATAATAGTGTTCCATTTCGCTCTAACGTTATTTTATATTGCCCTGAAAAAAACTGAAAATGTCAGATTATGTAATTGGGATACGGTTCTTTTTTCCCAATTTTCCAATCGCTCTCGAAATAAAATGGCTATTATTTGAAATATCAAACGGTATTAACACAGATCTGTGAGATACTGAGATTGTTTTTGAGTAGAAAGCAGTTTTCAGTTGCTGTTTCTAATTTTCCTTGCTGGAGACAAAACGGCTCATTCCTTTTTCAAAATAAGAAATCGTGATTTTTACACAGTAAAATGTTTTTTGACAACATTATCTTGGATGCGTAAATAGCTGCGCCAAATACGTCAGCTTGTTTCCCTTCTCATCCGGTAACAACCTGCATCACTGTTTCAATTTCGAAGGATTTCTCATTAATGCACAGCAGAAATTTGCTTTTTGGCATAAAATATTCCTCATTGAGGGCATCAAGTGGAAAGACAGTGTTTGTTAGACTTACGTTTCCGAAAAAAGAAAAATGTTGAAAACATTCGATAGTTCATCCATAATGCTTATAATGGCAATTTGCACGACTACAAGCTGTCTGTTCTTTCCGATGAATATATCATTTAATCCACTACTGAGCGTTTCTTGTCTGCCATTACAAAAGGAAGGGTTGAGCAATCACCTTCCGTAAATACCATATATCCGTATACAGGGGGTTTAGAGATCTGCTTGTATATAACCTAGTGCAGCTTCTAGATAGGAGATTAATATAATAAATCATTCAATCAATGAATATTGTTTATAATTGAGCGACAGAACGATGGTTGATGAGTCAACGTAGGAAAATTTTAATACTATCATAGTTTTTTATTTTTTAAATTTTGTTTCATTTGAACAGAAAAATTGAGGGCGTTTATCGAATGTCTGCCCTTCTCCATTGTTAAATTGCAACCTTCTATGCAATGACAGTGTAACTTACAAAAATTAAACTGGAAACAGGTCATAGCGTTGAATTCAGGCGCTTGTAATTTGAATATATAAATAAGATACTCCTGAGTACATTTAGTAAATTAAGAGCAATTTTGCTGCGGTAAATATCTGTAAACGAAAAATTATTGATGAAAGTGAGGACTGTTATTGAACGCGCACGCAACTAATTCAAGGCTACCACTAGCTTTCCTTATTTATGTCATCATATAATTAAGTTCACTGCGTGAATGCAAAACGCTGCTAAATAAAATGTCACAAAAATTAATTTTTATAATATATGAGTGGTTTTATCTTCTTGAGCATATGGAGGTCCGAAACATGTAAGAACAAATTTCAACGCTTTTTTCCCAAACAGTCGAAGTTGAAGTTGTGGCAAACTGTAGTCAGAAAGCTGAACGGTCGTGAAACTAATGCCGAAGTAAGTTGCATATTGCAATAACTACGAACATACGATTCGACTGCGGCTGAATTTTTCACACACATTTTAATTTCTCAACTATTGCGCAGAAACCTTTACTTCAATTTTATTATATTATTCTTTAAATTTAAAGAAAGTGCAATCAAGGAATTACCAAGTTTTTTACCAGTTTGTGAAAAATCTACTCTATAAAGGAATTAAGGAAATATCTAAATGTATTGAGCATACCTTT
The DNA here is from genome assembly GCA_013235015.1 of Araneus ventricosus. Lineage (NCBI taxonomy): Eukaryota > Metazoa > Arthropoda > Arachnida > Araneae > Araneidae > Araneus > Araneus ventricosus. Next base: position 45,301 of record BGPR01010792.1, read on the forward strand.
CGGGTTTTATCCCCAAAAGGTGACTGCGTACCTTTGATATAACTTTCTTTCCATTTGCAACTAATCAGTGTGAAATTTCGCAGGCGTTAGAAGAACCACCATAGAATTTAGCACGCAAAATTCCATTGCGATAAGTTTATTTATTTTTGAGTTACGGGTATAAACATAACGCTTATAATAACAACTACAGCACGTAAGTACACTAACGAATTGGTGAATTTCTGAAGAAGAAGACACAATATGAACATTTTTTGCGTGTTTATTTAAAATTGATCGTTAAACACTTTCTGTACTAATTCCAACTTCTAAAGCTGACTTTTAATTTTATTAAAATCTACTCATTTTTCTAAAAATTAATTAATGTCTTTGTTAAGAGGCCATCTGAGAAAATTAGCATAATATACATTGCATCACAATCATTATAAAATGCTTACATTTAGTGAAAGCCTTACCTGTAAACTAAAGATGGAGGTTTTGTCTTGTTATCCACTATATATTTGAAGATGCCGTGGGGTAAAGAGTTATCTGAGAGCGAAGTGAGAAAAATTTTATTGTATAAAGATGCTGCTAAATCTAAAAGAGAAAGAGCCTGGATAATGAAGCATAAAACTGTCATTCATAATTAGAAAAGATGATTCAAACAAAATCAAGCGATCTGGAGGAGAAAGGAAATTGACAGCACTAGATTATCGACAAATACTCACTTACTTTTATTTTGTTAAGTTTATTAAAGTTATAATTGTTATTATGAGTTAGCTTCTTGAGAGTTGCGTGATGTTTCCTCACACCTGCACGAGCCAATATATACATGCACACCTGTAAACGGTGGTTTGTACCTTCCAAGTTACCTTGCCTAATGAGATTCAGTGGCTGCTCTCTTTGTTGCAGTAACTAGAATAACTGAAAGTAAATTCTGGCCCTGGTGCTATAGACATAATGATAACCAAGTTAGCCTATTGACTACTGCATCGATTCAAAGTAGCAACCATTACATTTTGTTTGCTAAAGAAAACATGAAAGTGAATCCAAAGTGCCAAAGAAAGAGGAATCGAAGAAAAACAAATCAAGGGCGCGATGACGAAACTTAGGTGAGACTGATGTGGAAAGAAAAAACAAAAGAGCATTAGTTGGCCGAGGGCTGAACAGGAACAATATAATATCCAGTCCTGGTTAACCCTCTCACACCAAGCGAGGCGGTCCGGAGCGGCCTAGAAATTTCCCCTTAACACCTTCGAAAGACGGTCTGAGGCGTTTTGCTTCTTTTGAGGGGAGGTAAGGTTCTGAAATCCTTTAGGAGACAATCAGGGTAGGGGGTCCAATTATCCTTGCCCATTTCCGTGCGCTTTAAGGGAAGGTTATATCAGGGGTGGGGTGGTGCGGTAAATGACCACACAGGTTGGAAGAGTCCAATTCATGTCGCATCCTACCAAAAAGTTGCAGTTTTAAAGGGACTAGAGAAAAAAAAGTCGCATTGGGATGAAATACTTAATTTGAAAGACAGAAGACCTTCACTCTTCCTATAACTGAACTGTGCGTAATGAAAGAATTCTGGTGCCTTACAAAAATATTTCGTGTCCACTTCCCATTCTATGTTTTTTCCACTTTCGTTTTTCTGTGTTTTTCTGTGCAGAAACAAATTTATTTCTGCAATTTCTCCATTTAAATTTGTGAGAAGCCCCTTAAAATTTAGAAATAATTATTTCTCTGCACATTTCGCAGATAGAATCGCGAAACTTAGTTTATAAATGGATGAGAGTAAGTGGAACACTTTTACTCTATGGGGGCGGTCTAAAAATTTAATTTTTTAAACATTTTATCAATAACCCAGCTAAAAAAAATCTGCAGAAAATCTGAAGGTATTTGGAACATGTTTTCTTCAGATTTTCTACAGAAAAAAAATGCAGAATATCTGAAGAAAACTATGTTAAATACCTTCAGATTTTCTGCAGAAAAAAAATATGTTCCAACTACCTGCAGATTTTTCCACAGTCAAGGTTTAATTATTAATTAATTTAATTTATGAATAAACTTACTTAAACGATTTGGAATGTGACGAAACTTCAAGCTCTTGTCTGGAATTCGAGCCCGCGATCCTATAAGCAGGCGCGCTACAGGCAGATGCCCAAACCACAAGGCCACGTCGGCATACGCGAGGTGGGGATAAATTAATCTATTTAAGTTATAGCGTCACCATGGCTCTCGTGGCGCCATTTAGTGGTGTAAAAATGAACCAAGGTCAGAATATTTGTTTCAAAAGTCGTAGAGATGTGTAACAGATGAGATTAGTAATATTTTTGTTCAATAATTTAGATTCTCAGTTTCAATAAATTCATTTTCACCTTCAATATTTCTGGGAAGCCTTCTCTCCATCCAAAGGGCGAAAGCTCCACTTTTCCTTTCTTTTTCGAGGAAAATAGCTAGTCAGAAAGACCGTTGGAAAACTAATTGGAAATTAATTCAATTATGGGGTAAAAGTTTAAAATGGTAAAACCTCAAATATTTATTTTAAAGATTAATTTAGAATTCATTTTTTCAGTGGCATATTTAAAAAATTTAGTCCTAAGACATTTTTCCATTGGGAAATTTTTTGAAACTCCTGTCTGCTGAAGAATTAAACAATAATGATAATTACATTCTAATTTTGTTTTATATTCATTGGAAAATAGAGCTGCAATATTAGAGAATATGGTGCAAAATATGTATTTAAAGAAATGCAGATATTATGAAAATGCACTTAAATCTTCAAAAAATCAACAGATATTGGTCGAGTTTAATGATTTTGTGAAAATATGCTAAATAACTGCAAATTGAATTAAAGACAAAATGCAAAGTCTTACAAAATCTACAGGATATTTAAAGAAAAAAATATAAATAATTTTTTTGCAGATTTTATGCAGATTAAATTGAAGAAAAAATGCAGATTTTTTGTTGTCTTACAAAATCTGCAGAATATTTAGAGAAAAATATAATAAGAAATTATTTGCTGATTTTATGCAGATTAAATTGAAGAAAAAATCTGCATTTTTTCTTCAATTTAATTATGCATTTTTTATGCAATAATGCATTTTTTCCAAAAAATCTGCAGAATATTTAGAGAAAAATATAAGAAGAAAATTTTCTGCAGATTCTCTGCAGATTAATTTCAAGAAAAAATGCAGATTTTTTCTGTCTTCAAAAAATCTACAGAAATCTTTAAGAAATCTTCAAAAAAAAATTTTCTGCAGATTTTCTACAGATTTTTTTTAGCTGGGAACCTCCGCAGAAGCCAAAAGAATTTTATACAAAACCCTACCTTATTTGATGAAATTTTGTAATGTGAAGTATATATCTAGGGGCAAGGAAATAAATGCCTGCTACTTTTCTTGGGACACCCTGTATATTCTAATATAATATTAGTTTAAATTGTTTGGGAAGAAAAAGGATGAAATAACGCGTTAGAAACTTTAAAAGTGAAAGCTCAAAAACAATCAAGATAATTCCGTATTACACATATTAACGGAAGAAATAACGATTATTCAAACTAGTCCACCTACTGAACTAATTGAATATGCTGATTCTAACTCCAGGCGTCCTATTTATGGGACAGCTGCATTTCACTTCCGTGGCTGGACCGAATGCATTCCATTGTTTCTTTTCTGCTTTGTCTAGCAAGTCAATAGTTTTTGTCAAACTCGAAAACAGTTTGCAACAGGAATATAACACCAGTTAGCCGGATTTTGATGTCATAAAATCATTATTTTGAATTTTTTCATTTTTCTTTTAATTCAATTTTAATATATTTTAAAAATCTTCAATATTTATGTAAAAAGTTTATTTCCAATAATTTTTTCGACTTCCTTTCCAAAAAAAAAATAAAAAAAAGTAAACCAAAAATAATTTTTCTCCTAATTAAATTTTACTTCACAGTTAAAATAATTTTCGTGTTTTAAACATAATTTAAAATAAATTTATTGAAATCTGGGCTTAAAATTATTTGGGTGTATTGGCAAATCTACTGATAATCCTAACTGAACAAATCAAATATACTAGAGAGAAGTATGTGTCATTTTCATTTGTGAAGCGTTCTGGCTATGAAGACATTCAATATTTGATCTAATTCTTCCATTTTATAATACTGATATGTTGTTTGCGGAATTTTCATACATTTTTATACAATGATATTTAACAATATTTGTTTCTTATTATCTGTTTAAAATTCATAGAACTTCCTATAAACTATGCCCCTCAGATATATTTTATTTTCATTTTAAATATATATTCAAACGAATAGTGGAAAAAATATCAATCTCCGTAACATATGCAATGTGTCATAGCATTATCAATCTCCGAACTAATGAAAAGATTATAAAATCTACAATATTAAAATTCTTACGAATGTATGTATGAATGCGAAGTTATCTTCTCACGAACCGCTGAAATCCATTTTGACGGTTTAAATTCTGAAATTACAATTAGTTAAAAAGAAATTAATTAAAAATTAATTAAAACAATTCTTTCTATTGTTGCAGCGCAATTCAAACTGTTTCCATTGTTTAAACAAATATTAAATTGCGAGTTTCTCTTTCATTGTAGAAAGCTGCGACAATGCAATATGGATCCCTCTACAATGTCATATGTATGACGATGTGTGCGGAATTCGGTAATTGATACAAAGAAACAGAGAAAATTTATTCGATCTGTTGTTTACTTTAAGATTTTATGTATGAAGTGCCTTGCTTTCATGCGTATATACTTCAGTTCAAATAAATTTTAGCTCCATTTCTTCAGTTACATCAGAAGATGGATGGAAAGTCAAAAAGAGTAGTCAGAGTCGGTTTTAATACCATGTTTTAATTTATAAACCTTGAAAATAAAATTGTTAATTTTAAAGTTGTATTAATTATTACACAGTTTATTGTTTAAAAATTTCAACTAAAATTTCTTATTCAAACATCTCGTGTTTTCATTCAAACCATGCTGTTTTAATGTAATAAAGAGGCTTGAGTTGAAAGTATTAATTCAAAAATATAGGATTCAAAGAAGATATATCTAAGAAGAAAAGGTCAATATATTTGTGGAAAAATAAACTGGAGGCGGGCAAATAGAAATATATGGATCCCGAAAAACGCTGTCTCACTTCCTTCCCTCCGAAACTAAAGTGGGACAAAAAATAATCCCGGAATATGAAACAACATTCATTTCGCCAGGATACGGTATAATTGAAAAAAAAAAATAAATAAGGATTTTTTGCGGTTTTTTTTTTAAATAAGTAGATTTCAACTCGTTTTTAACTGCTCTTTTCTTATTCATTTAGGAGAGAATGCTGGGCTAGTGTACGTGACCTCCGCCAGCGAAGGATGCATTATTTAAAATAGCCCGTGCAACGCCGGTCCACGCAGCGATCCCGATTTTTGAAGGGTTATTTCCTTCCTTCTGTTTAAAAGTCAGACAAAACAATTCCAGAATAAGGTAGACAGAGGTTCCCAACATGTGGTACGCGTACCCCTTGGGTTAGGCAATGAACCATTTGTGGGTACGGGAAATAAAAGTTGGGAAAGAAATAAGGGATTAAAAAAGTTTGAGAATTTTGTTTCTCCAAGTGAATACTTGATATTTAATAAGTAGTATACCACTTAAATAGTTGATTAATACGGAGTGTAATTTTTAGCCATCCTTATAAGTTAATGCGAAATTATTACAATTATGATTTTATTTCTTTTGGCATTTATCTACTATTGTAACAAATGCTATTGTAAAAATGCAATAAAAAG